>JAHZNA010000817.1:0-19383 GCA_027743935.1 Sinodicranocentrus sp. ZH6 | reverse complement strand
TTTTTTATAGTAGGAGGAAGGATTGGAATGGCTTCCGTTGTACAGCAAATGTTAAATTAGATTGTACATTTTCAGATGAACGATTGCCTCCTCTGCTTAACTTATCATACTACAACGGGCTCACCAAAAGATTTAAAGTTGCGGAATGAACTTCCCCTAGCTGGAATGCGAGTTGCATTGTCGCCACAGGAGGACTATCAAAATGAATTTAGTGTGATAAGTATCACTCGAAGCTTTAATTTAGTGGCTACGTGAGGATAAGGATTTTTCAAATGAAATTAATTTAAAAATCTTATAAAGCTAAAGGGTTTTACTTACTTTGGGCTATTTTTTACTTAATTAGATGTCCAAAAGAAAGAGATGAGTGGATGAAAGCGTTAAACAATGCGATTCACGATAATATAAAGAAACGAACGTGTGGTACACCGGATCAAGAAATGGGTTTCCAATTGGGAAAGGAGGTAATATTACTGTCTTTGCTCTCCAGCCAGCTTACGCGATAGTTGAAAACTTTACACAGCCTTTGATTAATATTTTAATGACAAAACTTATGTAGGCTCCACTATGGGTTCAAGATTCAAGGGTTACCATGTGCCAGCTGTGTACGGCAGAGTTCACAGTCACTTTTAGACGGCATCATTGCAGAGCTTGTGGAAAGGTAAATAAAATGAAATTTGACAAAATTCTTGCGTATACAGACTCTTAATTATGATTATCAATTTTGTTATTAAAAGGTGGTTTGTGGAAACTGTTCTGGTAATCAGGCGCCTTTACAGTACTTACAAAATGCTGCAGCTCGAGTTTGCGATTCCTGTTATGAATGTCTTCTGGAGGGTAATTAAATTTGACAAAATTCTTGCTTATACAGACTCTTAATTATGATTATCAATTTTGTTTTTTAAAGGTGGTTTGTGGAAACTGTTCTGGTAATCAGGCGCCTTTACAGTACTTACAAAATGCTGCAGCTCGAGTTTGCGATTCCTGTTATGAATGTCTTCTGGAGGGTAATGGAAATTTTTATTTTTAAAACAAAGTAGCGTCTCGTTATTTTAAAAAAATGCTTAAATGGGCTTGTATGTTTAATAACTCAGAGTTCGATAACCTACGTGGTATAGCGAACAACGATTCTGATAGAAATCGAGCTTCGACCCGCGAGAGATTCAAAAAAGTCACACCAAACGTGTCCAGACGAGCAACTAAAAATAAGCGAAATCCCGCGAGATTGGAGGTAAGCATGCTGCACCATCTTCAAAATATTAATTCTTTGCGTAAACACCCAAATTGCAAATTTTCATTCGTTCCTTTTTATTCTTCAGATTAACGCAAACAGCTCTGGCTCCAGAATCAGTGGCTATTTACATTGGCGTCAAAAGGAAAAAAAGGCGTGGAAAAAACGCTGGTTTGTACTTATCGACAGAGTTTTATATATTTACGCTGCTTCTGAGGACATTGTAGCAATCAAAGGCTTTCCTCTGTTGGGGTGGCAGGTGGAAATGGACAAATCCGAAGTAAGCTATACAAAATATATCCACCACGATTTTATATAATGCATTTAAATTGGGAAACATTCACTAAAAAAAGTTTTAATTTTTACAGCCTCAAGAAGCCGACGAAAACATGGCTGTTTTCAAACTCACTCATAAAGATCAGAATTCAATCTCCTTCCAAACGGACAGCGTTGCGACTGCTGAGAAGTAAGTTTATTGTCTAAAAAATTAAGTTTATTGCGTTATATTTATCTCTGTGTAATGGTTGATTGTAATTTAGAAGGAAAATTTTAATTTTGTATTCCTTCATATTCTTTACAGATGGATTGCAGCTATGAGAGAAGCGGTTGTGCTATAAAAATAGTTAAATTAATTTATGCAACAAATATTATACGTATTCCTATTTGCATGCAAATTTTAAAGTTCAACTCATTTTACCGAGCTCTAAACGTTAGATTATACTATGGTCAGTTAATAAACAACTGGTTAAACTTTGACGTTGCTAGTTTATGCTCAATTCGTGTACAAAATGTGGTAAGGTTGAAGATTTGATCATATCGCGAAACCCCTCATATTTCCCACTTATGGTAAAGCAGGAATCACCGACCGGAGGGGTCACCTCCTATCCTACAATATCCTCAACAACAAAAAACTATGCTACGGAGTCTGTTGAAGTTACGTTACNAGGTTGAAGATTTGATCATATCGCGAAACCCCTCATATTTCCCACTTATGGTAAAGCAGGAATCACCGACCGGAGGGGTCACCTCCTATCCTACAATATCCTCAACAACAAAAAACTATGCTACGGAGTCTGTTGAAGTTACGTTACAATACATGGATTGGATTACTGAATTAAATTCAAATTATAATTATGAAGAGAACGCCAAGAACTTCAATTTTATCTATCTATGTTTATTAGTATCCCAAAAATTGTCTTATCATAATATTTAACACAACGTTAAAAATGTGAACATTTCTTATCCTAATGCCATAATAATCTTTCAAATATTTTTCTACATGCATACAGTATTTTTTCATTAATCCTCCCAAACATTACGAATTACAAAGAAATCCCTGAAGCGTAATTTGCTGTATGGGTTTATCATAATAAAAATGACAACTTGAAGACACTCATGAACATCATTTTAATCAATACTCGTTATACTGCCCATTTGTTTTGTTCTCGCCCTCTGGCTAAGTAACTTTGACCAACTCGAACTTCTCAAACAGTCCTATTTTCTCGGCGTACTTTAGATCCCTCCTAATAATGTCAAAGGAAGACTCAACCTCGTCAGAGAAACTGGGTAAATACTTTTGGAGCTTTTTGCTGACAAAGAAGTTTTCTGAATCGATAAGCCACCTTTGAATTGCCTCCACAGAAGAAGAAGTATACAGAGAGTTGACAAAGTCAACGTCGTTATATAACTCTTTGTAAATGTACAAGAGTGACTTTTCCCCATCTTCTTTTAACTTTTTGATATAGTCGTCATATTCAACAAGGTCAACTTGATATCCCATTTCTTCTGCGACGCCTGAAAACTCCTGTTCTAGTTGTGGGTGGGGTGGAGCAACATTGTAAATATCTGATGGAGCATCCTCACTGAAGTAAAGTTGGATGGCCGTTTTGGCACAGAAGTCTACTGGGAGGACGACTGCAGGCGTGGGAGCGGACGGCATACATTTCATTTTTAAGAAGGAAAATAATCTCAACATAAAGTGGTTATTTTGCATGGAGAATTTGCCCAATTTGCTGTCTCCGAGGATAAGTGGGAATCTAAGGGCTTTGCAAGGTATTCCTCTGTCAATTGCTTGCTGAACTAAGAGCTCGCCGAGAAATTTGGAAATGGGATAGCCTAAATGCGTCACTTCCTTGAAGTCTTGAAGGGTTGGCCAGTTCTCGCATAGAGTGCCATCGTCCTCATCTGTTTTGGTTACTGAAAGAAGGGTGGAAGCGTAAAGGACGTGTTTTGCACGGATATGGCCAGCGAACTCGAGGACATTTATGGTTCCAATGACGTTTACGCTTCGGACGTCAGTTCTGTCTTTTTCGATTTTCCTATAGTGAGCGACATGGTCGGCCTTCACGGCCGAGTGTACGACGCCGTCTATTGTAGTAGCGAGGTCATTATATGTAGATTCAGGTAGGCCAAAGTAAGGATCAGCAACACTTCCCTCAATGCATTCCACTTTGTTCCACACGGTGTCTTCGCCAATACCCTTGTCTTCAATAGAGGACCGCAGTCTTTCCATACCTGATGTTTGTCCACGAGCTCGAACCATGCAAACAATCTTTTTAACATTTTCCAGCTTTGATAATTGTTGAAGCAAATACGCTGCCAAGTTTCCGGTCGCACCGGTAAGGAGAATGGTCTCGATTTCCGATACTTGCTTAGCTTCTCCACCTGGAGTGATATGAGCGGGGAGCTCGGAGTCTTCTAAGATTAATTGTTGGAGCTCTTCTGGGCTCAGTTTAACCATTTGGGAAGCATCTTGTCCTTCGATTAAGTCCATCAAACGGGACGCTATTAGATGGGTAGTGTTTGCATCCTTTAAAGCTGCCGCAGTAACAGTGATCCTGGAGCCGACCAAGTTTTGAACGGCATTCTTCATCTCAACCTTAATATTTTAAAATAAAAAAATCAACAATTAAATTGATATTCTAATGGATTCAATTCGAGTTCATTCACTGACCATCATCAACGAGTCAACACCCATGTCCTGGACGTTTGCGTTATCATCAATTGCTTCGCCAGGATCTAGTCGCAAAGCCTGTCGTAGCAAAATCTTAATGTATTTCTTGATATACTGTCATCTTTCCATCCCGATCCACCTCAGCATCAACTTCTTCCCAGAATTCTTCACTTTTCACATTCCACGAAGCCTGGTTATTCTCTGAAGGCTTCCAAACCTTTTCATCCAAGTAGTTCTTAAACTCGGGAAAGAGCTTGCATGCCAAACCAAACGACTCAAAGTCAATTACTGACGTTTGGAGTCTTTGAGACTTCATCACAGCCTCTAGAGCGGTAACGCCTTGTAATGTACTTAAAGCCTTGACACCTGGAAGTTCAACCTCGGTAGCAATTCCAACTTCAAGCCATTGACCTTTAATAAAATTTAAAATTAGTAAAGCTCAGAAAAAATATTTATTAAAAAAGCGCAAATACGCACGACTTGATTAAAGCTTAACAAACCCCAATTGATAGTCGTAGCAGGTAATCCAAGTGAATTCCTGTAAACTGCTAAGGAGTCCTCAAAATTATTACTCGCTGTATGATTTGCCTGACCTGGAGACCCCATCATGGCTGCCATGCTCGAGTATAAAACAAAATGTTCAAGTCTGCAATCTCTAGTTAGATCATGCAAATTCCATGAGCCGATAACTTTAGGGTGATAAGTTCCTTGGAACTTGTCCCATGTTTGGTTCACCAAAATAGCATCCATCAAAACACCTGCAGCATGTTGGACACCTCTCAAAGGTGGGAATTCATTTTCAGGATTATTTACCATAGCCAAAATTCTCTCACAATCCTCCCGCACTCCAACATCTGCTTGAACAGGGACAACATGATTACCAGCTGCATTCAAGCTCTGAATAACTGCAGCAGTTTCCGGCTTAGGTTGACTTCGACCTGCAAGAATCACATGCCTAGCGCCTTGTGTTACCATCCATTTTGCAACTTCAAATCCAATTCCACCCAACCCGCCTGTAATGAGGTAGGTGCTTCGATCGTTAAACATGGGCGTAGTTACTTCTACCTTTCCATCTTGAACTCTTATCTGTGGCATGACGCAAACCACTTTTCCAATATGCTTCGCCTTTTGAAGATAGTTCAAAGCTTGGCGGATGTTAAGTGAGTTGAACCGGACGTATGGAATTGGTAGCATGATGCCAGATGTCATGTGGTTCTTCAACTCTGCTAATAGCTCTTTCCAAGTTTTTTCCTCCAGTTGGGTTAAATCAACAATTGTGTAGTCCACATCTGGACGACGCTCTTTGACCTCTTCAACACTCCAAATTGACAACTTACTCATTTCCACGAATCTAGCGTTCTTAGCGCAAACAGCAAGGGAAGATTCTTTGAAACCTGCGCCGGTCAAAGAGTTGAGGACAATGTCGACTCCACGATCATTAGTAACTTCCATGATTTGCTTCTCATAATTTGTATTTCTGGAATGAAACACGTGCTCTATCCCAATGGACTTGAGATAAGCCCTCTTTTTGTGGCTTCCTGCAGTGGCAATTACCTTAGCTCCGACAAACTTTGCAATCTGAATGGCGCTCAGACCAACCCCTCCAGATGCTGTGTGGAGAAGGACAGTGTCCCCCTTCTTCATTTTGGCAATCGACAAAAGGCAGTAAAAGGCTGTGGAGAAGACGGCAGGCAAGGTGGCAGCTTCGCAAAATGTAAAGTCATCAGGAACCGGGACAACAGCATCTTCTGGAACCTTGATATGGCTAGGAAGAGCACCTTGAGTGAAATTACAACCGAAAACAGGATCTCCAACTTTTCTCAAAGTGACCTTTGAGCCAATCGCGGTAATAACTCCAGCAAAATCGAAACCAACAGCGTTACTGTTTTCAAACTCGGCAGTAGGCTTTAAAATATTGAGAACATCTTTAAAATTCAAAGCAGATGCTTTTACATGCACTTCAATTTCATTCTCTTCCAAGTGATATGGTCCCAATGGTCCAAACTCTAAATCAGCAATTTGCTTTGTTTCCGGGTGAATCAATTGGAATCTATCGCACAACTGGGGTAGACTCAACTCCTCGTTGGGAATTTTAGCGTGGACCATTCTTGCCACATGTCTCGCTCTATCTCTGTAAATTACCCTAGTCTCAAGTTCCGTTTTCCATAATTCATGGAAAACTTCGAAAACATCAGTATCTTCCTCACAGCCTGGGATGAGGTCGATGCAACGGCAAAAGTTCATAGTGTATTCGTTCCTGTATGTTTTTGAAATTCCCCAAATCGTTCCAGCAGATGGGTTCGGGGAAACAAAGTCACCCACAGGAATGATTCCGCTGGTGATTGAGTACAACCTTGGAGGATGTTTTTGAGCCGCTGTATTCTGTACAAGGTAAATAAAAGGCTGGGAAATTTTTGCTTGGTCTCGCTCCGTTTTGGATAATCCCCAGCCATAAACGGCTCCTTCAATGGTAGAGTTTTTCTCGGTAACTTCATTAATCATAAAGTCAATGTCGGACTTGGAGTCGACCCGGATAGAAAATTGATTCTGGTCTCGAGATGCATTAAACTTGGATCCCTGATTGATCACAATCACACGACGATTAACAGTTTTCAGATAACCCTCCAGTTTGCTCATGATTGGCTCATTAGGTTCAGCAAATAGTAACCAAGTTGGGGTTGGGGGAGGAGTTTCCTCTTCAGATTGTAATTGTGGCTGGTATTTGGGTTGATACAAGTAGTCGTTTGAAGCCTGACTCATTATAGCACCTTGAGTACCTCCGTAACACTCAAAGACTTTAGTCCACTTGAATCCAGTTTTCATCAAAATTTCCTGCCACTTTGAACCAGTCAAGGTAATATGATGTTGTCTCAAGTCGTAATCCTGATACCTCCAATAGCCATCCAATGTACCGAAAATAAATGTGACGTTTCTGTCTGGTTTCAATGTCTCAGCAAACCAAAACAATCCTTCGCTTTTTAACGTCAGACGAACATGTTCCAAAGCTTGACGTACGTCCTTTGCAGCGTGAATAACTTCTCCAGCAAAGGCACCATCGAAGTAGCCAGGAGTGAAGCCTTGCTTCATGGGGTCTTCTTCAATGTTAAATATTTTGAAGGTGATATTCTTCTTAAATTTCTCGAATGAGCTTCTCTTCTCCGCATTCATAAAGAAAGCTTGTGAAATATCAGTGAATGTTATTTCAAAGTTCACCTGGGTCTCCTCCAATGCTTCAAGTATGATTTCAGAAAAGGCTCCAGTACCACATCCAAGTTCGAGAAATCTCAAAGTTCCTTTTTGATCTGAAGATCTTTCAACGATTGACCGGAGATACCTTCTCAGAGATACGTGTGCAACGTTGAACAACTTTTCTTTGTTCTCTCAACTCTTGATAGAACTTTTCTGCCGTGCCTTTGGAAGGATCTTCAGAGAAAAGGATAGGAAGTGGGGACACCTTCCCTGTGAGGATTTCTTTAAGCTGGGTTCCGAGTTCCTTAATCAGGGACATATTTGCTGGAGTCATTTTTCCAAGAACTTGCATAAGACATTTAGAATTAAGAAACATTCCATCCTCATCTGGAGGCATTTTTATAACTGACCATGTTTCCTCGTTTGAACTTTCGTTCAGGGTGATCACCCCTTCTTCCTCCAAAATTGTAAAATAATACCTGAGAAGAGGTTTGTACTGTTCGATGATTTCCATCGAAGTCATGAACTCTTTTACGGAAATAGTCTGACCAATTTCTGGCTCCCAGCCGAGATGATAGAAAGCCTTCAAAATGTAGTGGTAAAGCATCGTCTCCAGATTTTTAAAAGAGAGCCATTCCTCATGTGAGAGATCGTTATGCTTAGCCATGGCGTCTACAAACTCAGGCTCCTCAAAAACGTCTGGGAGGTCGAGCGGGTCAAAACGAGATTGAAGTGGACCCATAGATGGTCTCCAAGCCTCTTCCCAGAGAGTAGGCATAAGCCAAGTTTGCTGGTCAATCATGGACTCTATTGTTTTCACTGTTGTTTCCACGAAATCCATGTCCAACATGATAGCAACTGGGGTGGAGTCCTCCCTCATGAGGATTGCAGAAGTTTTAGTTCCATTGACGACACAATGGATGAAGTGCTTTTTGCAAGGAGCTTCTCCATTTCCTGGTTTCCCTCCAAGATAAATGAATTTTCCAATGCTGATTGGAACATGAAGCTTCTTTTTGATTCGGTCTTTACTCAGCATAATCATTGCGGCTTGGAGCATAGCGTCCAAAATGGTAGGATGGACGACATACTTATCACAATCTTCTGGAGTGTCAATTAACTGCGCGAGGTATTCATTCTCTCCACTCCATACTTTTTCTAAAGTTCGGAAGGTAGGTCCAAACTTTAGCCCGACGTCGCTAATCTTCTCGTACAGCTTTTCAGTTGGATCTTCCTCCTTACACCGTTCCATGACTTCTTCAATTTTTGATTTTCCAACGTACTCATCCACATCAGTGGCTAGAGGATAAAAATTGGCGGAAGCGTGAAGCACCCATTTAGTTGACGAGATTCCTTCTGACTGGAGCAAATGGAAGATTTTAACTTTGTAGCCGAGACTCTCTTTGTTTTCGTTGTCCATATCGACAACAACTTGCATCTGACATGTTTTTGATTCTTCTAGAGCAAGAGGGGCTTCTATTTTCATATTTTCTACGGCTACAGGTCGAGTTGGATTCATGAAGGCGTCTACAAATCCTTCCGCACTGGCGTGACCACCGGTCAGACACATTTCAAGATAACCAGCTCCGGGAAATACAACCCTGTTTCCGATAGCGTGGTCCTTCAAATATTCAAAGCTTTTTATGTTCAATTCACTCTGGAAAATTTTTGAGGTGGATGCATTCGGAAGGACGTAACCAAGCAAAGGATGGATTGACATCCCTCCTGCGGAATTCACTTCAATCCAAAACTTCTTTTTGATGAAAGGATGGAATGGTAGTCCAGTGATTTTTCTCCTTCCGTAAAATTGATCAAAGCCCTCCCAGTCTATTGGCACTCCAGCCAGGTATAGCTTTCCAAGGGAGTTTAAAATCGTCGCCCAATCATCTGTTCCTCGGCGGATTGAAGGAAGGCAGGTCAGTTGTGCTCCTTCGTTGTTCAAAAGGGTAAAGCTGGAAAGAATTGGTTGAGGTCCAGCTTCCACGAATATTTTACAACCTTCCATCACTGAGGCTTTGCTGGCATCCAAAAACTGAACCTTTTCTCTAGTGTGACGTACCCAGTACTGTTCATTAATGGCTTCTCCTTCAATCAGCTTTCCATCCAAACCGGAAATAAATTGACATCCAGTTGGATTCTTGTTATAGTACAAGGTAGCTGCCACCTTTCTGTACTCATCCAACATGGGATTCATATGACGGGAATGGAAAGCGTGGGTGGCTTCCAAAACGGCATTTTTAATTTGATTGTTTGAGCAAAACTCGGCGAATTTCATGACCGTGTCGGTTTCTCCAGCGAGAACGGTTTGCTCTTGGGAGTTGACTGCGGCAATGTCCAACCACATTTTGGAGTTACTTCCAGTGCTAAACTTTTTGAATAGAGCAAGTGTTGAAGACGTGTCTGACTTGAGTACCAGCATTTTTCCACGGGGAAGATTGTCAATGAGACGGCTTCGCTCAGCCACAAGCTTCAAAGCTCCTTCCAGATCTATTATTCCGCATGCAACTGCAGCTCCAAATTCTCCAAGACTGTGTCCCATCGCGTAATCAGGTCGGACACCCCAAGACTCCCAGAGTTTGAAGAGGCAATATTCTACGCAAAAGATTGAAGTTTGGCTGTAAATTGTACGGCTTAGTTCAGTTCTGTCTTCAGATTCCCAGAGCGCTTGGCGAATGGAAATGTTGTACATCTTTTGAAGGATCATGTCACACTTGTCAAAATTCATTCTGAAAATTGGATTGGTTTCATAGAGCGTCTTGGCCATTCCAGGATATTGGGATCCTTGTCCGGTAAAAAGGAAGCAGACTTTTCCATGATCGTCAGATAATTCCCCGCGCTGGTAGTACCGTCCATTGACGGATTTTACGCCTTCTTCGTAATTTTTGGCGACAATGAAAGCCCGATGGTTGAAGCTAGTCCTTCCTATATTTCCTGTGAAGGCTGCATCTGCAAAGTCATCTTGGCTCTCTTTTTCCCGCATAGTTTCCTCGTACTTTAGCAAAAGTTCATCTAAAGCTTCTCCAGTTTTTCCACTGAGCTTCATGATATGCAAAGGTCGCTCCTGCTCAAGCTTAATTTTCTTTGAAACTTTTTGGGAAGGTGGTTCTTGAACTATAACGTGACCATCAGTTCCAGTTATTCCAAAAGAGCTAACTCCAGCGATTCTTGGAATATTTACGTTCTTCGGCCATGCCACATGCTTCAATGGGATTTGAGCGGGAATCACGTCCAAATTAATTTCAGGGTTGAGGTTTTCGAAATTCCTGTGCGGTGGAATAACTTCATGTTGAAGGGCCAAAATGGCCTTCATAATTCCAGTGATTCCAGAGCAAGACTCGGTATGCCCTACGTTTGTCTTGACAGAACCAATAATCAATGGCATTTCCCGCTTATCGCTGTTTTTGGAATAGGCCTTGCCAATCGCAGCGATTTCCATAGGATCGCCGACAGATGTTCCGGTACCGTGAGTTTCCACAAAGGAAACTTGGCTGGGCTCAACCCCAGCGTCTTTCAAGGCCAAACTCATAGCTAAAGCTTCACAGTGGACGGTAGGTGTTCCCAAACTTCGGCTAATACCCTCTTGAGCGACTGAAGAACGTCCGTCAGGAGCAATCACGTAATTCATCATGTCAGGAGTGAACGGATGAAGGATTAAGTTAACTCCACAAGCTAATGCTATATTGCTCTCTCCATTACGCAAACTCTTGCATGCCAAGTCAACCGCGACAATGGCTGATGAGCATCCTGACTCGGTTGCCACGCTTGGACCAGTCAATCCCATCAAGAATGACAAACGGGCTGCAGCGCTGCCAATGCTGTTACCCATATACGACCGGAAAAAGTCCTTGTCAGATCCATACTTGATGATATCCCTGTAATCGGTCATCCAGCTTCCAGTAAAGACTCCGGTATGTGACCCGTACAGCTTTGTAGGATCAATCCCAGCATCTTCCAGAGCTTCCCAAGAGACTTCGTGAAGAAGTCGCTGTTGCGGATCCATAAATACAGCTTCCTTTGGACTGATTCCAAAAAACTTTGCATCAAACTCATCCACCGGAGATTTCAAAAAACCAGCATGAGTCTTCCTCATTTGTTCGGGAATCCGACGTCCCAAAGATTCTCTAGTCCAGCGGTGCAAAGGCACCTCCCGGATCCCTTCCCGTCCTTCATTCAAAAGTTTCCAGAATTCTTCCACATTATCAGCATCCGGATAGCGACAGCTCATGCCAACCACGGCAATGGGCTCTTTGACATGACTGGGACGCTTCATGGGCCATTCCCAATGTTCCGAATTAACCTGGAAATTCCAATTCACATAAAAAGCATTACAATTTCTACTACGTCATTGAAAAAATACCCACAATTAAAATGCAATTTGTTTCGGTCCAGTTTACAATAAAAACTTACACATTCTTCAGGTGATCCATTGAGCATATCCTGAACATCTTTCACGTACAAATTCCACCACTCATTTACAATGTACTAAACACGTCAGAAAACAAAAACGAAAAAATGAACCATAATCTTCCAAGAATCAAATTAAACCATGCACGTAGTTAAATTAAACCTCCAGAAAACCCTAAAAGTATCGACCTTCTCCATAAAAGCCAAAATCACAAAATACGACGAGATTGACCGCGACATTAAAGCAATTCAGATTTCATACTTTACCATGATTCAGAAAGCCACATTAGCTCTCACATTTAGGCACATTTTCTTTGGTGCTCGTGAATAAAAGCACAAAAAACGAGTTGAAAACGTAGTATTCATACCGATTCAAGAATTCCAAGGTCTCGTGGACGAAAAGAGGCAGCCTTAATACAAGCCTCTATCTCATTTGGACCAGCGTCGACAAAGTTCACAATGGATAAATTGGATTCCGTCCTACGGAACATGAAAATGCGATGTAATTTAGTTTTCTAACAGATGTTTTTTAAATGCAAGTTAAGGATAAAGCTACTCATCCCTGTGAGAATTTACGTTTGTTAATTAATTCCAAAGAAATTGAAAATTTGTAACTGACTGAGCATACATAAGAAAACAATGGATACATGAAAACCATGATTCCACAAGAGGGTTGACAAAGTCAACAAAAATCGAACACTAAAGGGGAAAAGCGTAAATCGTATAAAGTGCATACTCAATAGAGATGTGGATATACGATAGCCAAAAGATGTTAGAACTAGGCATGCATACTACATTCGACATTATAAATAAATTATAATTTTTGTGCCTTTTCATTCCGCTCATGATTTAATAAAAAAGTTTAGACAACTCATTTCCACAAACTTACTCAGCAAGAAAGCCACCCGACTGGAGAGAAAGCTTTTGATGATATCTTTTCTCCAGAGATTCTACCTCCTTATTCTGGCTTGTCATCCATGTCTTCAAGAATTTCCCAAAAGACTCTACACAATTAAAGGCATTGAATTTTTTCATATCTTCAAGAAAATCAAGACATAAAAAATTACGTCACGATATCATTACCATAATATGCGTAATTGCGTAAATCAAATCAAATATCATTAACATCAATGATAGAATCACGCATTTTTACAGTTGTACCCAAACCAGATTATATTCCACAGTTTGGCAAAACTTCCACGTGCTCCAACTTGTTTACCAATTAAAAGCAAATTAATTGTTAAAGTAATTAATCATCTTCTCAAACATGAAATTCATACATCTTTTAATTATACATCCCTTGTTCATTTTTAATATTGAAACAATTGAATTCAAATCAGTAAATCATTTGTATCTCCTTCTTGACCTTCAACTTTCATAGGTCAACCGGTCGAACAAGTTGTGTTAAACAACTTAATTGACATGTAAGCCATTCAAAAATTTAAAATCTAAATTCACACCGTCCTTCTTTCAGTGCGCAAAGCGTTTGATTACACGTAGACCGCACGCAACTACACGAGTAGGCGTTTCCCGACGACGGAACGCAAACGCAACAAAAGCAACTTTTTCTGCTACTGGTGTGCAGTGCGCACTCAACCATTTTATCAACTAGCTTAACCACAACACCTCTAGCGTTAAGCCTGTTTTCCTATTGTTCGTCGTGTACTACAAATCACAAAGCATAACTGTCAAAAAGAGGATGATTTTCTTTTACTTTTTTTCCTGTGGTTTTCAAACACGTCACGTATTCGCAAGAAACAAATAACAAACTGAAAATTAAATTGAACGTTTTGCTTCAATAACGAAATGACTTAACAAGGGTCATTTGTATGTGGTACTTTTAAAAACTTATTTTCGTTCGAATGAATTTGACAATATGGAGATTTTTGTGTCTAGGGCAGTAGCACAAATTTTTGCTTGGTCACTCATCTAATTAAATTTCCGCATTACATGGGTAAAGAGATTTTCATAATAGTACGTCAAGTTGAAAATGAGATGACAGGTGACCATCACCACACACATTGCAAAATTAATTGTTATTTTGTAATGGGTGTCATTCATGTGTCATGCATATGAAGTAAGGTAGAAGTGGTATGATAAAGAGGTGACCAATTAAAACTTAATTGTACCTTTTCCAGCGTGTGTTTTCGCCTTGCCCAAAAGCTTCTCGAAGGTGGAGTGTTGAGGCTTGTAAAGGAAGACGGAAGTGTCAATGTCCTCTCCAGTTCCGGATGATCCAGCACAAAAGTCGGACGTTTTTTCAAAAATTGCGTCACAGTTTTTCAACACCTGCAAGCCATTTAATTAGCCATAATCTTAAGGTCACCCAAGCAATAAACCTATTGTGATGAATGTTTTTTGTAATAGTTTTACAAATTATAAGGCTGTTAAAACCTACCAAAGAATTTGCACTCAAGAAAACACATTTTTCAAAGAATTTGCAAAGAAAAGGCAAAGATTTTTGCGTAGTCCTCCGTTTTAAATCCGTTCAACTTCGAGCAGTTCCGTTCCAGCGGAAAAGTAATGTCGAATACCTTTTTCAACAGGTCACTAAATGTTTCCGGAAAGGAAAATGATGATTTTTAGTAATTTCTGGGAAGAACTTGTTCTATCTTACGAAAGGATTCAGGGAGTTCTAATTTAATTTACCTATTTTTATCAGACAAGTTCAAGCCAGTAATCAAAGCGAGCCGTTTACCAGTGCCAACTTTCCGTAAGGATTGGGCGAGAACCAAGACCTTGGTGACATCATTGTCATCTAGTGCCGCAGTCACCCATGCCTCGTTATGGGAGGCTATGTTTAGAGAAAAGTGCGTGACCAGAAGCCGTTTTTACAATTTGTTTAGTTCGCACATTTCAAAAGGAGCATAACTTTACATTTAAATGCATCAAATTTATTTTATTTTGACTAACTTACCCATTTCCCGTGTTGAAGGTTCTTATACTTACGATTAATTAATAATTAAACGATCGAATTACGAATAACTAATGAGATCTTTGGTTTGTCACAGAGTGTTAAATGCAAATTAACTTGTCACTAATTCACTTCACAAATATCTCATCACAATATTAATGAAGACACTAAAGTTTTCTTTCCAAATCTTACAAAGGAAATCACTTTATTTCTGGAAATAGGTAACTCTTCCCGGTGTTCGTATGACTTTTTTTGTCTTCGCACAAGTTACGTTACAGACAGTATACGTTGAAGGTTGAAATATCCAGCTTGTTAGCCACGTTCAGTCTTTGTTTTTCTGCTCTGGTATATATTTTCTCCTAAATATCTTCCTTGCTTAATCACTTGAGGTAAGAAATTTAATTTGTTTTTGCTCATGAAATCCCATGTAAATTTTTGCTATTTAATGGCATAGCACAATAGGGAATATTTTTTGGAAATGTTATAAACTTCAAAAATATACTTTCATTCTAAACTTATTTCTGTATCGTATGAATGAGCTCCTTAAGAGCTGAAGGTACTGGACCCACTGAAAATAGGGATAGCTAAAAACTTTTGTATTTATAAGTTTGATGGTAAGTGACAAGATTTGCTTATCTTGATAATATGTAACTCAAAGTGCATTACTCAAAATGCATGCTGCAAACCCGTGCAACCCTTATGATTTTTTAGGGGTTGTCAGTTGTCAGTAATAACGATATAGACAGTTTGAAGATTAATAGGAAGTTTTCAGTAGCATCCCTCATGTGTCTCAAACACTTCAAATCACTTCCATTCAAACAAGTAGTCTTTATATGATATGCATATTGCATACTTTAGAATCTTGTTTGTGCAACGTCCCAAAAAACAGAGAAAAGCATTGACAAAAAAATGCGTGCATACATGTTCGCAATATTATATGGGTACATGTGTGAGTCTTTATAGGTAGCACAAATGTTTAACACTATATGCGGTGATGATGGGTTGGCTTTGTTGCAATTTGTGAGAAGCGTCTTGCAGACTGATACTGTGTTAAGTGAAATGCGTTGGGGGTAAGGGTAATGGTATAAAAAAAAGTTTTGAAATGAGATAATATTATTTGTAACATACACATATTATTAGTTATACCCTTTACTATGCAGAGTGGGTGTGTGCAAAAATTGATTGTCTTAAAGCAAAGTGATCTAATGTCCTTTTCTTGAAAATCAAGGTTTTTTTCAGGAGAGAAACACCTTAGCTAATTGAAAAACTTGTCATGATCAAATACGTCATGCGAATTAGTCAATTTTGGAAACTAAAATGGAAAAAACTTTTTCGAAGCATGTAACTTGAATCGAGCTTAAAGAAGTTAAGGATATTGTTTGGGGCATTTTTCCTTTTGGCGTTGCAGGGAAGTTTTGTTTGGAAGTGCAATCCCAAATCCCAAAATGCTATTTATTTAAGGTTAAATATTTTTGTGGAAAATCTACGGCATCTTGTTCCCAGTCTAGTGGGATTCAGGGGAATTAATGAGATGCAAAAACATGAATGTAACAATGTAAGTACATCTCAATAGCTTGATCATCTTTAGTCCTCAACCTATATATTACTCTTGTCTTGTCTCATCTGAGGACAACTGTTATATTCAAGGAGTATGAAACGCATTCATTTAGCAGTTTTCAAGTGCATCTAATTCATTTACTTTTTGAGTTTTAAAGACCGTGTAGTTTAATTATGACTGTTTTACGCCATGGCTCGTAAGTTTTAGCCTCACTTCCGAGCTCACAGCCATTCAATTGTTGTTTGTACATTAGTTTTATCCACATCGTTTAGATGCACATTAAAATAGCCATTTCCTTGATTTCAGGGATGTAAAATTTGATGTAAAATTAAATTGTCAAATTGCTGTCGATAATAATGAATTTTATGAAATAACACAGTCTAAAATGTGTTTAATAAATTTGAATAAGTAATTAGTGTGAATTATCCTCCCTTTATTTTATAAACTTTGTGATGTAGTTGTTTACAAAGAATTTTCTTAAATAATGACTACTTACTTACTGTACCTGCCACTGCCACTGACATAAACAAAACTGTAAATATTTTATGAAAATTCTGATAAGTACATGAAAAAAACGCACTACAATTGACAAGTGACGAGATGATTGGAAGTTATCAAATATCAAATGATTGATTCCGGTTTCACATAAATACTGGTTTACTTATTGTTAGTTTATGAAAGATTCAAAATCATTAGAGTTTAATTGCATGGTTGAAATAATTTGAACAATGAACTCAACAGAAAGATAGTAAATACCTAGTTTGCTGACGCAGTAGAACAACAGGATCACGACAAGGGCAAAAACAGGTAGGTCTGTATTATCTGATGTGATATCGGATTATGCAGAAAGTAAGATGCGTGTTAATTGTTAATATGCATTTAACAAAATAACAAAACGCACTACAATTGACAAGTGACGAGATGATTGGAAGTTATCAAATATCAAATGATTGATTCCGGTTTCACATAAATACTGGTTTACTTAGTTTATGAAAGATCACAAATCATTCGAGTTTAATTGCATGGTTGAAATAATTTGAACAATGAACTCAACAGAAAGATAGTAAGTAGCTAGTTTGCTGACGCAGTAGAACAACAGGATCACGACAAGTGCAAAAACAGGTAGGTCTGTATTATCTGATGTGATATCGGATTATGCAGAAAGTAAGATGCGTGTTAATTGTTAATATGCATTTAACAAAAGATTATATTTGTAATATTGTGTAGGTCATATCCACCTTCATATTGTTTGTATTCTTTCAGGCGGTTATTTCCTTTGTTTTCCTTATAAAGCGAAATCAAAGTGGCATGTGTGTAGAAAATAGAAAGTGCAAAAAATGAAATGTCCCTTTTTAGAAATTCACTTGTACCACTGCAATTACTTTTAGTCACCTTCAATGTCTCTGGATTCCACTTGATTCCTGGAAAAGCTTGGGTTATAAAATCCAGCGGATGTACTTTAGTTCATTAGACACCTTGATTTTACCCCCAAAAAATCCATCTGGAACCATACAGAGAAAGTTTGCTTTTTTTCCAATAAAAAAATGCAAACGCACAACAAATCAGGGACTCGCATTTTTCCAGAACCTTTGTCTTTAAGGGGAATGTGGAAAACTCCATAAACAACAAAACTGCATACAAGTGTAAAAATATTGCATGAGAGGATTTATTTCAAATTTCATTGAAATCCTCCCCTAAACAATTTCAACATCTATGTATTTGAATCTTGCCGTGTCGTAACCGGCCAGAATTAGGCCTTGGTACACTATTACTCAATAAAATTTGTATTCACATCTCTTGATTTTCTTCTCAGACAACTTTTTTCATCTGGTCGAATACCTAATCGATTTACATTTTGCAAACTGTTACTATCTTCTAGTAACGGCACAGGTCATTGAATAACATTCAAATGACTCTTAAGCAGCTTCTAATGCTCTAATGCCCTAGCTATTGACTATGAAAGGTGTTATTAAAATTGTAAACAATTTGCTGTTTTGCATGTCCTGGTTAGAATAGTGCAAGTTTGAATTATCAAGTTGAGCAGATAGGTACGCAAGCGAACATAGGTAACTTCATGTTTTATAGATAATTTAGTAATTAATTATAACTACCTTCACTAGCCCTACAACTCCTTAATTTTTATTAGAAGATAGTCATTATAGCATGTTCACTATTACAATTGAGAAAATTCATCTTGTACATCTCTTATGCAATTTTTATTTCCCATCCCTCCTCTATTTCTTATTTTCGAGATTATAGAAGCAAAAACTAGAGTCATATATCATGATACACAACGTGTTGAGAAATATTATGATAAGCATACGCATCTATAAAACAACTTTGTACCAGATTTGAAATATTTTTGAAGGAAGTAAAAAAAATTGTAGAATCGTCTTGATTTACAATTCAAGTCACAAGTAATGCAACTTGAAAAGGGATGAATGGTCAATAGTGATCTGTGAAAAAGTGGGATTATGGTCAACTATCAGAGGGTCTTCCTTCATTACCACGATTATTAGTTGGCAATTTTGCTTTTGCTCGATGTTCATCGATTCTGTAACTATTCCTTGTTATGCAACTAATCAAAAGAGAAATAATAGAATCTCCGATGGTGAGCGGTGTAGCTGAGTACAAAAAATAGACGAGATTGTTAGTGCATTTTGTTACTAGTAGTGTTTTACGAGCTATTATTATGTCATCTCGATTGATTTTGTTTATGTATGGGTATAACGTGCTAGTTTTGGAATGGAATTATGATGCAAGATGAACTGCAATAAAATCTTTATTTGTTGGGATAGGTATTTTAGACGAAAAATGTAGAAATAGCTATCAACTTATTGCTAGAGGCTTGTTTCGACATTGCACTATTGTAAAATGAAGGTAGTGTATACTTTCTAGGGCAATAAACGATTTTTTGTGAAGTTAATTAGGATAAACGTCTAGGAAGAGAGGGAAAATTATAAGGAATAAGTGACGGTCAGGTCAAGAGAATTGTATGTTACGTTGTCAATTGTCAATGTTAAATATAGTACAATAATGAACAGCGCATAGGGTACGATCAAATGCATTTTTTTCAAGATTAATTATGAATTATAAGTTTGTGGTTGAATGCCCGCAAAAGTATTCATGGATTTGTGAAG
>JAHZNA010000816.1:19537-37315 GCA_027743935.1 Sinodicranocentrus sp. ZH6 | reverse complement strand
AAAAGCACGTAATTGGAATACCTTTTTCAATGATATAGAAATGCTTAAAGAGTTCATGAGATTGACATACAGAAAATTGAAACTTTATAAGTAAATTCTAATAAAAATAAACCTAGGACGTGCCCACCCTTTATATTAAGGTCAAACACTGATATTTCAGCAGGGCTTCACGGGGATTAAAATACCTGTCGTATTTCATTCTCTTTAAGATGAGCTGTCTTAAACGTATTCAAAACGCTTGCGAAAGTATAATTTTGCTCAAACATTTGGAGATAATGTTGTTATTTGAAAATCACATGAATCTAATACACGGATTTTGTTTGTCTATTTACAGATGAATCCTGCAATCACAGCTGCGACATGGATTATTTTCTTAACATTTGGTTCTGTTATTACTCAAATGGAAGAGACTACCCAGGCAGAAGATTTAATTTCTCCGGATAATACTAATGCAACTAGTGGTAAGCACAACCTTTACTTTTAGCATTTGTTTCCCTCTTCTATGTGTTTCAGTACAAGGTTGAAAAGCCTTTGTCTACTCAAATGAAAAACAATTAATTGTGTGAAACAGAGATAAGCTAATTTATAAATCCAATTCTCCCTAAGAATGCTAAACTGCATGAACATAATGTATACCAATGTATGCCTTTGTCTACTCAAATAAAAACAATTAATTGTGTGAAACAGAGATAAGCTAATTTATAAATCCAATTCTCCCTAAGAATGCTAAACTGCATGAACATAATGTATACCAATGTAGTTCTTTTGATTTGTAGTCAATTTCGGTGAAGCATTTCATTTCAAGTTTTGTTTGAAGTTGAATAAGTTCATGTAGTATGCCACCAAAGAGTCTTATAGTTTGCATACTGTTTAAACAATTAATACTCAACATAATACCGTCGAAAACTTTCTAAGATACAAAGCAGGATTAGTGTAACAGCAATGATGTTCAGGAAGAGCAAATATAGGTAACGCAAAGATGTTAAAGCTTCTCACGATAAGTAGATCTGTAAAAGCACCACATCCTGATAGTAACTCATTTTGCACGGTACACCAATATTCTCACTCAACCAAGCCCCTTCAGAATCAGGACAGAGACAGTCTTTGCTACATCCAATTATACGAGTCTCCTATGAAAGATGGTTCTTTTCTAACGCAATAATGCACACATATAATCTCCTCCGGCATCAACTCGATAAAATAAGAGCTCAATCCGTAGATATCGTAATATCCCATTTGGTTTTCTCTCAATTCACAAAAGACTTGGAAGATATAGAACTGATTCGGAATGCTATGTTGTACTGTGAGCACATAAAATGACATTATTCTCATAAGAGGGGTTGCATTATGAGTCTGGCTGAGACTCCTCGTCCCATTATTTTTGTCGCCATTGCATTCCCTCCTCCAGCCTTTGGCTACCATTGGACAAATGCGAAGGGTAGGGAAGGAACGTACAAAAGGGGTAAAAAACCTCTAAGGGACATTACATTTACGCCATATTATGGATGTTACTATTCCTCTAGTAAAGTTGAATATTACTTACTTTTTCCGACATTCCAGTCCCCCGACATACATGCATGATGGTGAGGATTGCACAACTTTTAGATATCGCATTACACGCTTTTTATAGCTTGCGTTGTCACAAATACCATTGGAAATTGAAGATGATACATAGAAAACGTACATGCATCTCTGGACTGACAAACTTGTAAGCGTATAAAGACAGGAAGAAAATGAAAGTTTTCAACCGCACTTGCAATAATCTCCATTGCAATCTTCCTTATTCACTGAGAGAAACGACAGAAAGAAAGTGTGTCCCTTTTCCAACGTGAAGCTTTCCCAAATCACACATACAAACAGACAAGTTTTCCCATTATCCTTGTACACGATAAAGTAGAGTATTGTGAAAGGAGGGAGAATACAAGGATGCTCATACCAAGGATGGCCAAACGGAAGTGTTCACATTGGCCTATTTCATATAGTTGCACAGTGGAGAAAATAAGGAAGCTGTATATATTCTGAAAGGGCCCTTATCATGCCCACTAATATGCGTAATCTGTATGCAGAATTATAGCTTTCTTCATCGACTTTTACTTGAGTAATATAATGTATTACATTACATGCGTATATAAAAGATTCATTCTCCTTCACATTCTTTATATCACCGTCAATAGAAAAAGTGACTTTTTATTAAGTACATTTCATAACATTTTGAAAGTTTTTTTTTTAAATATAAAGATAGAAACCTTTAGAAGGATCCTTTAGAAGGATGGATTCATGTATATGATAAATATGTATTTTTAGGATTTTGTACCTATAAATATACTGTATACGTGATAGACATCGTTAGTTAGATAGTTAAAGACACATAAACCTTCATGTTTTTATTGCTCTTATATTTTCACAAGTTGTAAATTTTGATTACATTTCCCCAGTTTACTTGCCACTTACAGTTTATCTTCTTTGTGTCTTGTATCCCACAATAATAACAATGTTTTCTCTACGACGCTAGGCCGGAAAAAAGTAGACAAAATTTCAGCGGAGATACGCAACTTTCACCGTTACACAAAAATTATATTGTGGCTGCGCTTCATTTATCCTTCATTTTTATTGAGATCATAGGAGATTGCTTCTTCAAAAGAGTAATATTCTTTTTGGATTATAAATCCGTCCAATGTGGAAAGCAACTGTATGCTTTTGATAGATTGAAAATCGTGAAGAGGCGTAGAGTAAATGATGAGGATTATATTTGATAAAGTTTCTTGAGATAAAAAAATATACTCTGCTTTATCGAGTGCATTGGCGCATGTTGACTTGCTTGGCAAACAGTGAGATTCGACCTTGTCCTAAATCCTTGTTTACAGAAAAGCGACATGTTATTTTATTCTATATGAAGTTACGAAAAGGACGCAGAAGTTTTTATAATTTTTAGCACCCTTCCCACCAAAACAGTTTGCTTGAATTGTATCCACAGCATAAATCTCACGTGTAACAAGCCCTAACTGTGAGGGCAAACAAGCAGGCTTTTTTTACAAAGTTTGAATTAGTTGACATAAATTGTAGAGTGACCAATCATCCATTCATTCTTCTTTGAAAATGCTTGTAGACAGACAGAAAAAGGGAAAGCTTAATTTAAATTTTTTTTATACAATTTCTCCGAAACAGTCTTAACAAAGTGAAAGAAACGAGGTTGATTAGGCATTCTTGGAAATAGTATGGAGGGTTGTTTTACTAAAATGGTAAAAGTCAATTGGCATTTATAATCATTTTTTACGTCATCAAATGTTTGAAAAGGAAAAAAGGACTTGGTATGTTAATAAAAATATTTCATCAAAAGTCCGAAGAATAAAACATGAACAGTGCTCCCTTTGAAAATCTGAAATTAATCCAGTATGGCACACCTTTTTTATATATATTTATATGGACATCTAAACTAAACTACTCATGTGTATGAACTTGTAGACATAATTTACATAATTGATAAATATAAGGGATAATTTCTATTTTTGCAGTAGAATCTCCAGAAACAATTCAGAGCTTAAACCCATGGGTGAAAATTCCCGACGACTGGAAAAGCGCCCACACGGATGACGGAACAACGTCTTCAGAGGAATTTTATGCCTCTTCGGCACAAGTACATTCAGGGTCTGACCGTTCAGATGCGCAGACGGAAATCGAGCCATACTTTGACCACGCCATGATGACCAATCTTTCAGAGCATTTGGGGAGTCATGCTTTTCTGAGATGTCGTGTCAAAAATCTAGGCGACAGAACGGTACGTGCTTTCACAATCTAATTAACTTCTTCCTAGGAATATCATGTTTTATAGGGGAAATACAATCCTCTACTAATTCCGTGGCTGACCTCTGTCAAGGAAAATTGCGTTATCTTTTTAGCATGTACTTCATGACCCTCTTTTACCATATCTTATGCATTCCAATGGAAAGAGTAGACATTCGTATGTAAAAAAATCTTTTCGGTAGACTTGACGTGGCATACATTTCCCCATCACATAAAAACCGATCAATGTCAATATCGGTTTCAGCCCACAATCAACCTACCACTCTTCCCACCATCACATCGCCTATATGAGGAGCACACCATCTCATTTTATATTCAGATATAGGATAACGACATGTTACGTAATGCACAGCTTCAGCAGAGAAGAGTATCTTTTCCCTCATCAATAATGCACTTGACGCTTGCCACGGTAGAGGAGAATCTGATTACCATAAAAATGTCCATAAGAAGAAAAGTATCTTCTTTTTTTGTCGTAACCTTTTCCACCATGGGAAAATGAAGATACCTAATCGTATCCCTCCGTGATATCTGTGCGGTTGCCGCAGTCAGCCATAAAAATGTTTTAAGCTCCCACACTCTCTTCTGCACTCCTATTCTCTTTTAGTCAAGTGGATAGGTTAAGTTTCATGTCAGGTAAATGGTGCACTAGACATCACAAGTTGCTCTACTCCCTTTCCCATGCTCCTTATGCTGGTGTCATAATACTCCAGCTCATAACTCCCGCGCCTTGCACCAACCCATATTTTCAAAAAGAAGGAAATCGAATTAAGGCACGAAAGGAAGTCATATATATCATACAAGTGATTATTTCAATGTGGTGATAAGTATGTACAGCAGAAGTAGAGGGGGACGAACTTGCGAATAGATTTTCTTGCATAAAATTGACTAGAATGAGTGTGCACTGGTCGCTCGGAGGGCAGTAGGCTTTTTCCTCTTTTTTTCCGCGGGATATTTTATTTTCTCTTTCTCTACAAGTAGGATTCTCGGAAGTGAAAGGATTTATCGACAAGTTGTCTACTAAATTATCAAAAATACCACTCTACTCTATGCATCTAGGATGCTGGGAGCCGTCTCAAATCAACACTGCTCCTAGTTTTTGCCTCTGTTGTGGTGAAAGTGAAATACTAGAGAGCAGGTTACCTTGTGAAGGGAAGGGAAGGTTGCGTGGTGTTGTGTGAGCTGTGCATAATAGAGAAAGGGTTTTGGTGTGGTGGCAAACTAATAGAAGGGACTCGACAAAACTGTTGGCGGTGGAAAAATCCAGTTTTTCGCCTATAGCAAAAGTCCTTTATTTTCAAAGAGCAAAGCGCCTCTATGTCTCTTCTGTAGTTGGTTGTGACATGGTCTCCCCTGAATTCCTCCTCTATTTTCCATCATATTGTAAAAAAGAGCAACATAAAAGCTACTGATTTGGGATGATAAAGTGCCACATGTGATGCTTGACACTTCACTGTGCTTTATAGAGTGTAGGAATATATATATCGGCAATCTTCTAGCAGGGTGGCTCTCCTCACAGTCATAAATATTCACATGGACAGACATTTTCCTCGTTTGTCCATAACACTGGATGGAGCTGACAGGAAGACCCAAATGGCTTGATGGCATACTTTACTTTATGAAGAGAGGGAGAAAGGAAAAAAATCTTGGAAAAATGTAGAGCACCGTTCAGTAGTACTTGTGGGCTGCTGCGTATTTGTGCGTAGCACATGGCAGTAATTGATGATTGCTAGTTTGAGCTCATTTCGAGGACCTGCTTTCAAATTAAATGTTGATACTGGGGTTATCATATCCTATTTCAAGATCTCATATATCATATCAATGTAGGAATCACGTGCTCATTTTGTTATGATGAGGGATATTATCACAAAGCTCATTGGAATTATCATGTAATGAAACAAAAACATTTGTTTTCGACTAGAACACTAATGGAGAGTAGTTTGTTGCGCAACAGAATGTAATTATGAAACAAAGTAACTAGTTTGTTTGTTATCTCTAAATTGTTATAAATATCCCGAGCATTTTATCATGACTTGTCTACTATCGTACATAAAATTACGAAGTTTGTTTCATCTTGACTAGTGTATCTTATCGTGAGGAGAATATTTTACAACGTAATTTTCTTCCACTGACAATCATATCTCGTTTAACGTTGACACACTATGTAGGCATAATGTTAATGCTTGAAGTTCATGGTATTGGTTTTATACGTACAGATTTTGCCTTTGGGTAAAAATAAACGGAATAGAGATGGCTCTTTTGTAGTTTATCCTGTTTCCTACGTTCTTACTAGGTTAGAAAGGCCATAGAATAAAAAAAATATTTTCTGCTCTACGGTTCAAAGTGAGTGACAGAAGCACATACATTTCGTATCATGTCCCACGGCACCTTTTCGGATGACGGGAGGCAGAAAAAAGAAAATGCTCGTTTTTGTCTACGCATCCCTTCATGTTACCATTTTGCTGATACTTAGTGCAATTTCTGGTCCTACTTTGTTCTTATTATCTACTTAAAGGGCTTCTCTAGATGTGGAGGCGGGAGTAGATGCTGCGTATTATATAAACGTTATAGTTAATATGCTAGTGACAGTGGCACATGAAATTCCCGAATGAGCTATCAGTCTTTGTCCCTTTCACCACCACCTCTAGTGCAGAATAAGGAACGTCGGGTTGTGTTTCAGGCAATAGAGGCTACTCCGCTGTCACAAGAGTCCGAATAATTTACGTCTTTCTTTACCAACAAAATTCCACCCACTTTTAGGAACAAGGAGTGTGGTCTCGTGATACAATAATAGTTGGGCTCTATAAGTGCAAAAAAGAAGAAGATAAAGCATATTCAAGTACTTTCATAGAATAGGGTTTACTACGAGGTAAACTGATTTTTTTCAGTTTTGGCAACTGAAATACGTTTTGCCCTACATAAATTTCAAGTAGTATTTCGCCTTCGTTTAATCTTCATTGTAAATCATGAATGCAGAACATGCATTTATATTCAAGTTTTTATTTTACATCTGTTAAACGAACAAAGAATCTAAGGCTATTGTCAGCAGATACAGAAAAGGAAAAGTAATCCTGCTTAAAACAGTCGAAGGTTCCTCCAAGTACTCCTTTTGATGCATTTCCTATTTTGTGCTATTAATAACTTCCTTCTTGCATTGTTCCTTCCTTACACGTGCCTTAATCTGAATGCAAATTACATTTCCGTAAATAATAGAGGTTATAGGGTGCACAATGCATTTGAAGGCAGCTTAAATTATATCTTTTGAACATTGCATGAATGTCAGTATCTTTTATTAAAGGGAACGTTTTTGAACCAACATACCGTGATAAATCGTGTAAAGCTCCTCAAGAATTGAAACCTTTTGCATTTTCTTTTCATCTAAAATGCTTGTACTCCTGAAAGAACTAGACAGCATCCTTCAATTTTACAACTTACTACTTGGAATTCCTATCAAATCCGTGGAAATTCAAAGGAAAGTAAACGAAGCAAAGCTTCTTTGGTAACATGGCATAAAATACATGCTGAGTGCTTAAGCAAATATGCCGATCAAAAAGTAGCCTACATGTAAGTTGCATTAAACTCGTGTGAACTTGTGCTACTCGTATTCATGTAAGTATATCATGTCATGTGTGCGTAACACGAGTACTCAAATCGTTTTACGCATCAAGTCCACTCGTACGATTTATCCGATGCATTGTAGTTCTCAAAGTTGACAAGTGTGTATCTCAGGATTGCGTGATTTCACATCCCCTTTCATGTATATTCTTAAAAGGCCTAGATATAATATTAGAATTCAAGGTTCGAAGGATTTTAATCATTTGCGCATGAATAACTTTTTATAAACACTTCTTTTTGTCTATTGAAAAGGAAATTGCTTTCTTTTTTCACAAATATATTTCAAATCCTTATAATTTTTCTTTCCCCGTGTTTGTTCCCCTCTTAGAGAAATAGAAAAACTGAGCGAGCAACAACAATAACAGATCAACATTTGATCGAACGTTTTCCGTATCAATCTTCCAGTGGGAAAAGCACAGCGGGAAGAAATATATATGTGTTTATATATTTTTTTAAAGAAGCTTGACAGCTTTAAAAGGTCTTGACTTACTCTTCCAGAAAGAAGCACGTGATCAAACAAAAAATCTCATCCCTTATATGCCTGTGCACATATGCATGTTATGAATGTGCGTGAGTGTGTACTCTATGTGTGGGGTCTCCCACAGTGAGCTTGGGTGAAGCAGTGAGAAAATCAGGATAGCTGTTTCCACCCTTTTCTTTTCAAAAGATGCTTTGATTTCCAGATTATTTTTCAATATACAAGAAATAAATACGTGCACTATTTATATTCCCGGAATCACCACTTCACACCATCGTCGTTTCTTCTTGTAACACATTGAGAAAGGAATACATAACAGGATCCATTTGTGTCTAAGAGGAGACGAAGTAGAAAAAACAGAAATCTTCGACTTTCTTCCCCCTATTAGTTCACGTTTCTATTCGTCTTTCCTGTTCGAAACGAAACGGATGCTTCACTTCCACACTGCTAGTGTCAGTGCCGTCGGCGGCGTGTTTGCTATAGAAAATACATGTTCTTGTTACATGCTTAAGTATGAGTTAAACCTTGTCCTGGGCCATATGAAGGTTTTTTATTCATGTTTCCCGTAACTTTTAGACCCGTAAAAGGTCTTATATTAGTTCATGCTAAAATCTTCCAAGAGGGTAAATTGAGAAATATATATCTTCAAGTCTGCTTATTATACGGATGGGAGGTTATCTTGAAAAGGGATGGAATAAAAAAGAATCTTTTGTGTATACACTTGAAGAAATTTCCTTTTTTCTCCGCCGACTCCTTTAGTTTTTTCCATGTGATGTTTTCTACCATATAAGTTCTTTCAATATAGTCTGCTGGCAAGTCAAGTGGAGGGAGTGAGTCACAACGCCAAGTAGGCCTTCCATTCTCAAATCCAATGTTAGGTTGAAGTAGAGAATTGAGATGGTGTGCATCTTGTACAACTAAAGCTGCCAAGAAGACTAGCGGAAAAATATCATTTCCTTGTGTATCACCGTCTCCAGTTGTGAATCAGGATGTGTCCTCAGCAATGTCTTTTGAAGAATCCGGTGAAACAACGTTTGTCTAATATGCCAATACTCTTTTTATCTCTTTACTTTCGTTACTAACACAGTGTGAGTGAGTTACAAGGGGATATGATGGCACAGAACTGGTTTTCTCCCTTCAAGCGCACAAATCCCTAGTTTCACTTCCGTGAGAAATCAAAAGTAAAGAGGAGAAGGGTCGGGACGCGTGGAAATGTTTGACTTGGGAATGTAAATAGTAAATACGTGTAAGTGTAAAAAGGAAATGAAAAGAGAACTAGTTCAAAAAATCACTTTTGCCCTCCTGGCTCACTGACTGTAAAGTGGAAACATTGATTGGTTTAGTTGGCTATGTTGGTTTTTTAGCATGACCATGCATTCTTGTTGAATTATCGAATGTTCCAGCTTCACACATTGGTGTGAAGTGAACAGAGTAATAGAAAATAATTGATGATCAGTTAAAGATGATGGGACCTAACCTAATATGTATTGTAATATGTGATTTGGAAGTAGGAGTGTAAAGGCGTATCTTATTGACTCACAGCACCATCCAATTATAAAGAATTATGTAAACTAATTTTCAGAAACATCTTAATAAACTTTGAATAACCGTTTTCTGGAAATTAGCTTTTTCTCGTGTTTATGAAATGACTCAGCGTTAAGTTGCAGCAGCAGAGCTCACTATCACAACTCTATTTGGCTAACCTTTTTAAGGTAATTTGTGGTTAGATCATGTGGTGTTAAGTAGTGTGTCAGCTCGCGCATCTTATCTAAAATAGAATTTACTTCAGAGAAGAAACTTTTTCCAACAAAATCTGATAACTTACAGCTTTCCATCTGCTAATGTATCCATACTTGGGAATATATGGGTTTCCCTTGTTATTGAAATTGTGTAGGAAAGCAAGAGAGTAGTTGGGAAATGTGCTTGGCTTGCAATTTTTTCATGTATTGGCATAAAGTATCATTTTGGTTCGTTTACTTCCCTCTCATCTCCTTTGCGAACATCTTTTAAACTTTTTTCCTTCTCTCTGCTCTATTTGCATCTTATGAAAGTGTGCAAGAACTCTGAAGAAAAGTTTCTCTCCGATTTAGTTCCACTTTTCAGAGTTTCTTACAGTTGGATGCAGCATTTTTAGAATGAATTTGTATTGGCGGGACTTGAGCTAGAGAAGAGTATCCTTTTTTATCCTTGCAATCTTTTCCTTTAGACATTTATATTATGTATAAATGGATGTATATACATATATGCACATGCATTGGAAGTAAAGACAAGGGACCATCGACCTTAAAAAGCAGACAAACGCAGGAACGCACGACGAATTTTTCATATACTTTCCTCCAGAATCTGAAAAAATGTCTGTATTTTGGTTCTCCATATTAGATACGTAGCGTATTATCTTTCTTTATAAGTTTCGCCACATACCCAGCGTTCCGTCCAGATTTTCTTATTCCTTCTTCAAACATGGGAATACATGAACCGATTTATTACTCTGGCTTGACATTTCCTAATGGCTTTTATGGATGTAACAGCCTCATAAACTGTCAGCTGTCAGCCGACTCAAGTTGAGACAACATTTCACCCAAAAAGGGAAAGGAAAAAGTTTTCTTCATATCAAATCATCTCCTCTTCCATTTTCTTTCATGCTGAAATAGTAGCAAACAGAAAATACACTAATATTATGCATCTTCCTTTCTGTACTCCAATTCTTTCAAAACTTTTTGTACGCTACTAGAATTCCAAGATTCATGAAATTATTATGAACGACTGTATTCCAAGTAAATCTGGCAATTTTTGAGAAAAAAAATGCGAACTAGCAAAATAAGGTGAGCGAGATTTTTGCAAAGAAAGATTTATACAGTTTATTCTGTTGAAGTTATCTCGATTCCCAATTTACTTATGGTATATTGGGTCACATAAGTATTCGAGTGTTTCTGTATACTCTCATTATTACACTCAACTTTGAACGTTTTAGTGTCCTTACAGACGGCTAAGGGTTGGGATTTGGTGAATTCTTAGAATAGAATAAAATCCACAAGCGTCTTCCGGATGAATTGTTGCAGACAATTGTTTTTTTTCTTCTGAACTGTACCACCCACACAAGCATGCTGTATACGTCTTTAAGATGATTGGAAGGAACTGAAAGCTCTTCCGCATGCAATTCAAGATGTTAGATTGTGAGACGTTTGGCTTGTCAGTAGCTTAAATCACGCACGTTTGCTGTTTGTTTAGCAGAAAGTTAGTTAGTTGTTTAGTTTCTTTCGTTATAAAACAGGATTATCGATTTCAAAATATAATTCATACATATAGTTAGGTGGTCCTCAGCTTTCTATTCTGTCCCAAAAATAATTTGTGTATTATCTAGCTAAAAAGTAAACAAAATTGTTCTGTTAAATTATCCATTTCATTTCCTCTTAAATAATCATATCATCTTGCATAGCACAAGGTGAAAAGTTAACCTTCCATTTCATCAAATTATAAGAGTGGCAACTTGTAACAAAATATGAGTCTATTCAATTCATCCGGATATCATTGTCAGGCCATACATTATTATGTCATTTTTCTTTCCACTTTCCCCTCAACTTGTCGCGTCGTAATATAATATTTTCTAGAGAGCTCTTTCACAAACGTTATCAAGTTTTTCCCGCTAGCTGTGCCTTTGCGATTCCCTTGTTCCCTTTGGATGAAGTCGTAAATGTTATCAACAGCTCCGTTTTCTTTTGTACAAAGCACGACATTGAAAAGTTCTGAGGAAAATGGAGTAAAGCGAGAAGTACATAATATTATTTGTGCAAGCTGATACACTCGCACACCGCGCTGTATATAAATAATCGGGTAAGCCCGTTAGGATTTCCGTCTCAGAGTAGGTTTCCATTCCAGCTCTTTTTCTAGAGTATTTCTGCATCAACTTTAATACTCCACCGCTTATAATAGTGTCGTCAATTTAGTCTTATATGGCGGTGTGCCGTAATAATATAATCTAGGCAAGAGATTGAGACCTTGAGAAGAAACTTGATTTAAAAAATACACAAACGTGTTTGGTGCGTGGGGACGGACGCCTTTCCCTTTTCTCTATGCGATCACAGTACTTATGAAGTTCTGAGATATTGCATATAAAAATGTAAAATGTCTCGCAGTGTCATTACTGCTATTAAGAATATTGCTTTTTCTATAAATGAGCGTGTGCCATGGATGTAATGCGTTTAGTTGGCTTCATCACCACACTGGAAAACTTCAAACGGACCACCTCGCCCTCGTAAACTATTACGTTTTCCATGTCACATCGTGCTTTCCCTCATATATTCTAGTTTACTACGAACTTCCTTCTTCACCATCCCCCTTTCACTCCCTTGTCGACTTTCCCTCGTGATTTTTCTATTTTGAGGTTGGTATCCGTGTATAGGGAGAGCTAATAACATCGGATATTCAAAAATCCTTCATTTTCCTACATGTGACTTGATACCTACTAAGGTAGTAATAAATACGTGTAGTAAGTGAGACTGGGAGTGAGTGAGTGAAAAGCTTATGATTGTGTGTAGTTGCGTGATCATAAATTCATAAAAGTTATTGTTGAGAGACTGACTTGACGTATTATATTCATATTTTCGAACCCCAGCAAATGCACCGGGATAGATGTTGCCTAAAAAAGAGTGAATGGGAATGGGGAATGGATGGAGTGGGAAACAACAGGAATAATATGATATTTCCCATGATATGATGTAATTTATGTTGCTTTTTGAAAAGCCATGCATCCAACTGGGATTTAACTTGTAACATGATAGTTCCTCCCTCACGTTTCACGGGAAAAAACACAGAGCTCAACTCACCCAGCGTGACTATCGCAAAAGAGGAGGGAAAATGTTTGATCTTTACTTCCCCTGCACTCCGGAGAAAGTATTCAAGGTGGAATGTATTTACAGATGGATTGGCTTAACTGTAAGATGGCATGTGTGCACTGTGCACAATAGGTAGAGATCAAGGATCATCTCATCTCTACGACTGAAGGAGGAAGTTAGCAGTTTATAAAAGGCGTAGGGGGTTGGCAGGTTTCTAAGATGAGAGTGTAGTTCCGCTATTTCGACTTGTGAGGACACGGACAAATCGCATACTACATTTTGCTGTTTTCTGAGATCCCCACAGTAGGCAAATTTACATGCGTTCTGATTACGCACCAAGTAAATAATGGTATAAAAGGCGTAGGGGGTTGGCAGGTTTCTAAGATGAGAGTGTAGTTCCGCTATTTCGACTTGTGAGGACACGGACAAATTTGTTACAAACTATGGTGAAGTATGTTTTGCATAGTTGGGGTATTGTGATTGCGATGACATAAAGAAGGGAATCACATTCGGGCATGCAAGACGATGCAATATATCATGCAATTGACTCCAATTCGTCTCTTGTTTTCTTTATCGGGCTTTTAAGGTGTAAAAATAACCTGCGTGTGTTGCGTGTATGTCTCGCTCGAGTCAGTTGCTTCACCTTGACTTTGAACTTCTTACGACTGCGGAGCTGGAGGAAGTGGTTGGTGGTGGAAAGGATGGAAAGTTGAAAGCCTTCTAAAAGTATTATGTCTACAATTTCTACATTCTTTCTTTTAAACAGAAAGTTTGAAGTTAGACGTGGATTTATGTGTTGGACGCGTGAACGAACAAGCAACGTATCATGAAAGTCCACTGAGCTGTACATATTTCCTTTTGCTTTGGGAAACTAATTATCACGAAATTCTAGCTTTTGAAAAGAAATGTGCGTGTGTTTGAAGTAGACTTGAATTTATTGCTGAGAGATTTTGTATAAAATGACCTTTTAAAAGATGTGGAGGAAATGTTATGCAACTAATTTTATGGCTATTTCATCTATGAAACTTACATTTTCACTGTCGTTAAAAAGGATACAGAGCTAACAACAGGTTGAAGCTGAATACGATATTGTCCTTGACTGACTAAAATTTATGACCAATGATTTATAATTGAATTTCAACAAACGTTTATATAACAAGGGAAATGGACACTAAGACTAAGGACTAGCTCTACATAATGGCATATAATAATAAATACGTTGGCCCTCCACAAAGTTATGAATAAAATCTCAGTTGGTAATAATTTTCATGACAATCCCTTGACCACATTCCGTGAAGTGATAATAAAAATAAAACCTTATCCCTTTATTTGCTTTGCTAGAAAGCTTATTGATTTCAGGTTCAGTTCTACAAAAACTTTCTATTGTGCTCGTAGAACTTGACATTTGCATATTTTGCGTATTTCATACGCAGTCATTAACTTATATAAATGGCTATTTCCCTGTCTCCACTTTCGTTAATGGCTGTATATTCTTCAAAATATATTTTGGTCATAAACAAGTGGTCTTGTTGGCCACAGAATTGTTTTTATTCCACCATGTAGGTATGCATTTTATATAAATATTGCCTCCCATAAGGCAGGAAGGAAGCGGAAGTGAAAACGGATTTTTATGCAAATGCATCCCCGTTGCAAAGCCTGATTACACTTTTATAACGCCCTTTTATTTCATTCTTTTTTGGAAATGCATCAATGGAAAGGTATTCAACCGTAGATTCCGGGTTAATACAGCTTACCTGTGGTCTTCCACGTTCTTTCCCTTTGATCCTTATCAAGGCCATGGGTTCGTAAAATAAAACGGGCTTTAAATTGTTTGAAGTTCTTTTTTATGCAAAGTGAAACACTTTGTTTGAAACATAATGCGATCTTGTGCACGTGTCTCTTGTTTCCTTTGCTACAATGCATTAATATGAACACAATTCAATCCATTATTCAGCCAAGGTTATCCTATGCAAATTAGTAAAAAAACTGATGCAGTGTGAAAGTGAAAACTTGATATGTGTATACTTCTAAGAAATTGTTGGAAAAGAGTTAAATGGCCTTAATCGTACACGTAATGAAACAGGCTAAAGTTTCAAGGGTGAAGGCACGGACGAGTTTGTACTTTTATCTTCAGATTATTTCCCTTAAGTATTTACGCAAGAGTCCCTTAGTGGTTGTCCGTACTTAAGTAATTGCGTTATTCCCCTTCAATACTGAATTGTACTCAGCAGAATCGGCCCTACCTGACTTCAGCTTGAGTTTTCTCTCGTAAAGTAAGCTAGCATATGTCAGGTACTTGGTTGAGTGCATTTGTTGTACACATTTTCTCCAATTTACGGGGGCTTAAACAATGTCAAATAAATGATACTTCGCCGAAGGTCAACTCTGTACACACTTGGGATTTATACATGAAAGCTTTTCAGCTCTTTAAAGTATTCATGTTGCTATTATTATTAAATCATATTGTAAACATATATGTGTATGGCATCATTGGAATCTAGTATTTCTACGAGTACCTTCCTAACAAATCGTCTCTCTCTCTCTCCTGTTTTGTTCTCCTCTCCAAATAACTTCCAGTTTCCTGTTTCTTGTTGGTTCCCTTTATCCTTTTATCCCAACTTGAACAGATCCTGCTAATATTTAAATGTTGCAATAATTTTTCTTGGTATGTAGGGAGAAATGTTGAAAGCTCACAAGAAACACGTACTGGTTTCTTAAAAGGTATGAAATACGTTGAAAAATAAATATCAAGGGAAAACAATAACTGGAGCAGTCAGTCAGAGGAAAGAGTTTATGCAAAACTTTTACACAATACACAGAAATTCAGCAACCCAAGTCAAACTTTTTTTGAGAAGTACCTGGAAAAGGATTGGAGGCTAGCGTTTCTACTAGGTCAACAAAATAGCGAGTTCTAACTGGAGGGCAATACTTTTGCACAGAAATAAATACGGTGTGTGGTGGAAGTAGTTGTGAAATGAAAAAATGGCAATGAAATAAAGGAAGAAAGGATAACATCAGAGGCAAAAGAAGAATGTATACGTTTATGTGCACAAAACACATAACTCACTGCCGTAGGAAAAGCATCATCATCATCGTCAGGATCAACTTGATCATAGCTTTGAAAGCAAAAGGGGCAAATATATGAAAGCAGTGAAGCATGAATGAAAGCTTCAACAATGGGAGCAGAGAAAGGAAACAAGAAACAAACTGTAGGAGTGCGCAATGAATGAATATGCTGTAGCTTTTTTTCTCCCTGGTCGGCAACTCCTAGAGAAAAAATGTAAGCCAAAGAGTAGGAGGAGGATTCGATGATAAATCGTGACTTTTTTCTACATTTCCCTTTTCTCTTCAATTTGTGTATTACTCTTTTCCCCCATGTTTCCGCTGTTCAAATGGATGAACATATATAATTCTATGGATGTGGAAGTCCTCCAAGCCAAAGTCACTTTGGCTATTGCCGACTTTCTGTTTTTATGACTTGTCATACGAGAACAGTTGGGCGAACTGAAAGCGGAAAGTATGAATTCCTCAACTGTTGGGATAAGAAACCAGACAACTTTTCCTTCACAATTCACATTTTTTAGGGTAATTTTGAAGTGGAGTAATATCCCTCGATCGATACTACGCTATTGATATGTCTTGAAGGTTTCGCTGAAGACAAGCATAATTTTTCTTATTGATGGAACCTTCCTCACATACATTTCACTTCCCTTGGCCTTGATTCGATCGGATGGAGGAGTCACTTTCGCAACAGCTTTTTTGTTCGATTGTTGTTCAAGAGAGTGGTTCTCCAGACATCAGGGAAAATGCAAGAAGTACATTTTTATGAGTTTATTCCTTGCCATGATTTATTTATTGTTCTCTCAGAAAACGAAAAGGTTATCGGAGAGTGGGTTGTAGACAAAATCGATTCAAACTGTTCGAATCAATAGACGTCAGTTCGTAATGTGCGTAAGTATGAAGGGACGATACATGGAATAGTATGAAAATGACGGTAGTTGAGATGAAAAACTGGGGGGTAAAAGGGGGTGGAGAAATCCGAATAGTGTGAAATTTTTTAAAGGTCACAAAGTCTAAAATGAAAATTTGATCCGTTTTTACATTTCCTTGCTTAAATTACTTTGTGGGAGTTTACTAGCTTTTTCCGCTGGTAAAAGCAAACGTAATGCTTGACTGGGTTGAATTAAAGGTTGAGTTGAGTGGAAAAAGTTGTCGCATAAATCAACGTTGTTTTTAGGAAACTAGCGGAAATCAACTTTATGTAAAAATAATGACCTAGTGTAGTTGTGTAGTGCATGATGTACACTTTTTCTCCGTTTTCGAGAACAAGTTTTCTTCTGTAGGATAATTTCCCTAAAGATTACACTTCACCAGTAGATGGATCTAAAAAGAATAAGAAATCATGGGATATCTGTTCAGCTAAACTCCTTCCCTGGTCTTGTACTTTGTAAAGCAGAGTTCTCTACTCTTTCCCAGTTCCGGTATGTATTCTCATTATTGTTACGTTGTGATTAACGTTCCCATAATATATGTGCTTATGACTTCCTGAATACGGAAAGAATAAGACGGAGTCCTGCATAGGGATAAATTCATTTATAAGAAAGTAGGTATATAACGGTATATAGTTGGAGTGTTTAGTAAAGAATTTTTTCTTTCAGACTCTTCACATTTTCTCCGTGACTTCCTCTTCCGAGAGGGCTAATTTCAGAAGATGAATTATGTAGCCATTATGATAGAAAGGAGATTGCCATAAAAATTACTGATATTGAGTCCACTGTTACAGGAGTAACGGTTGGCCTATTTTCCCTAACATAATAATATATCCATAAACTAGCTCAGTGGCTAAAATATCACATCCTTTATTAATGACTGGGCGAGGGGATGGTACTTAAGTATATTCAGGTCACAACTCCTCCAATAGCTAAACCGGTAGTGTGGCAACAGTGGCAAGTGTCTTATGAGTAATAAACTAAAATCTGTTGGAGCCACTGAGTACTTCAAACTTTCATAACACTGCAAGTCCAATCGGTCACTGGAGCCCACTTCCTAGTGGGG
>JAHZNA010000816.1:0-19476 GCA_027743935.1 Sinodicranocentrus sp. ZH6 | reverse complement strand
CTTAGCATTGTATGTAATTACATGTATAATTCAATTTACTTACTTGTGTTGCGTGGTCTGAAAGAATTTTAAAACCCGTCATCAATAACTAAACATTGGATTGGTTTGGAATAAACAAAACGCTGAAAGACATGGTGGCATTGGCTTTTTCAATTGTCGCATCATCCTACCTCGGTATTATTGGCAAGAAAAGTGGGAAAACAAGGTTGATGGTTTTTATTTCTTCTCGTTGAAAAGTAAACAAACGCATGGAAAGAAGATGAAATACAATCTTAGTAAATTCTTTTCAAGCCGTGCAATAAATTACGAAAAGTGTACGGTAATACTCTTGCATTCGTGTGTGCAGAGACGGGATTTGTGGAAAGACAAAAGCATGAGTGAGTAGGTCTATAGGAAAGTTTGAGTTACACTCAGATGATAAAACATCAACTAACTCAACACCAAAAGAAAAAGTTAAACTGGATGACAGCCTGTCGTCGTCAACAGGCAAAGCAAAGCTTTCTATTCCTGCAAGCGACACAAGACAAAAACTTGTAGGTAGTTGACTGTCTCGTAGTGTTGTGTTATTTAAAGCTTTTAGCTTTTGCTAAGTCAACTTTTTGACTACGTGCCTTCCTCCTTTTCACATCTTCTGAGTAGGTATATGTGAATGCGAGTGAGTATATTTCACTCACAATCGCACAATTCTTTTCATTCATCCGATACGAAAATCTTTTTTCTCTCTGTTGTGCAACGTGCACCCCTCTGCCTCTCAGAGTTCATATTAAAGCAATTTACGAGGAAAACAACAGACGTTGATAAACCACATGGTTGCACTTGGCTTTCAGCTATACAAGCTTTGTGTCTGGCAAAATAGCTTGAAAGCCGGCTTTCTTTGCAAACGTTGAAATTGAGAGATGGGATTTTATGCTTTCTTGGAAATTTAAGCATTACCATTCCTTTCGTTGCTGTTTTTAAGTGGTTTTAACAGTTGTAATATATTGGTTTGTTTATGTTTTGATTTTGTTGAAAGACACTACTCTTGTGATCTATCTAGATAAACTCAGGTAGGTAAATAAGAAACATTTAAACATACTTATAACAGAGGGAAAATTAAATGCTCTCAATTTCATTAAAAATTCTATCAATGTATAAAATATCCTCATTTTACTTACACTGACTGAATTTCAAATGCTGCAAAATTATGTCGACAAAACAGTTGATTTTTTACATTGTAAAATTTCATGGAAAATATGCTTGTTTAGCTTATGTTTGGATGTATTTGGTAGCAATGAACATTATCGGGAGGAACATACAAGTATTCGAATGATGGGTCTTACAATCACCAAAAAACTGGTGAAATGTATCACTCTCCATTTCATTGATCTTTTCTTGAAAGGCGTAAGGCACTAAGGCAGGTCCATCCTTCTTCTTTTCTCGTCTTAAGCTCTATGTTTATTGTTACATTTTCTTTATATATTGAAATATGATCTTCAGCTCACATCCTCAAAAACATGTGTGCTGCAGTTTTCATGGGAGAAAAGAGAACGCACTTTCTAGCTAAGAGTTTTTTTGTGCCTTATAATAGGGTATCTTGTTCGTCTGACATAATGTACTGATTCTTGTATCACGACGATTGAGTGGTGACTAAAAAGAACATTGTGTTGAAGATGCTTCTCTCAACTTTTTTGTACAAAAAATCCTGTAGATCGATGGCTTCCCACTCGTAAAGAAAATGTTATGTAATACTTTGCTGACAACTGGTCAATAACCTGTCGCCATTAAAAGCTACTGGAGTAAACCCCCATATTCCTTTACCAACTCAAGAAATGAGAATGTACTTATATATTTAACAGCTAACAGTTTATAAGTACAATATTGGATTTTGTTTAGTCTAATAAAGCTGCACACTTTTCTTCCTTTTCAGGTTTTGAACTAATTCGTTGGTTGTGTAGTGTGCATTCTCAAATGTTCATTTGATTTCGTAGAGATTCATTTTTATTATCAATGATCAATGCCAATAATTTGCTGATTTATACAAATGTGGAAACGGTACGTCGAATATCGACTCACCAGTGCGAGAACCGTCACGCATGAATTGAGTTAGAAGATATATGTTCTTTACGATGCGTCCTTACCAAAGACATCTCCCGTTATATATACAGTTTCCGGGAAATTTACCTTTACGCAATATTCCAGAAAGATTAATGTGTCGTTCGCCTGTAGTTTACGGCGTTCGACAGAGGGGGATTTTCTTTTGCTGGCGCGTGCCTTTTTTACTTATTGCTAGTTTTAAAATCCAAATCAAGAGAATATACATAACGCGACCATTGATCATGGCCATGGGGTCTTAAATTCTTTCACACAGAGCCAACATTCTCTATTGGCTTGTAGAAAGCTGTATTTTGTTAGTAACTGGAAGGTTTAATGTGAAGCATGGTCAAAGTCACAATATATTTTCCTTCTGGTTTGCTCCTTCTGGTTTGCTATCACGCAAAAATTAGTATAAATTGACCATTACCAGCCCAGAAGGCGTTGAAAAACTGGGGATAACACTTAGAATGTATACCTACGCTCTGTTTCCTTCTACTTCCTTCTAGAAACATTTAACAGTCTGTGAGTATTATTTTCCGCCACTTTGTGCAGTTACAGGCCATTGACCAAAAGCTTTGTTATAATGTAATATGTAGTGTAACTCTATGTACCTAGAATGGAAGAGTGAAAAAACACCTCATTACAACCCCTCTTCACTAGTATTACTTGCCAAAATTCCCTCTACTTGCATTCCAACGTATCGTTTTCATTTTCCTGAAAGTATTTTATCCTTTTGTTCTAAACTTTAGTAAGGACAGGAAGAGGTTCACAGAAAATGAAGATAAAAACGAGCTGAAAATTACATTTCTTGTTCGCTCCTGTCTTTTACCCGACCACGTTGCGTATCCAGGCATGTATTTACCAGAATGAGGATCTGGATTTATGTATTCTTCCCAGTGCTCGAAAAAAATAGGGAAAAATGAGAAAATGGGTGTGCTCGGAAGGAATTTTGAGTTGATTTTTTTTCACCAAGTGAGTTTAAACAATGTATGGTTTCAACGGAATATGGCACTATTCCGGTTTACACAGTGAAAAAAAACATCTTGTTGAACTGCTGGAATGAAGAAAAGGGGATAAAACACATTATAAAGATGAATGTACATGTAGGAAAGTATGAAGGAAGAGTGAATTCTCTGTTCCTTTTTTTGTCCCTGAGTTTACTTTATTTGTTGAAATGGCTTTCTAACTCCATCGAATCCATGTCATTCTCGCTTCCATAAAAAAGAGCTCGGGAATAGACATGGTTTTACATATTAACTTCTCAAAAATTGAGCATCTAGTGTATATATAGCATACTTGTGCATTTCACTGGTATATTCATTGGCACATTACAATATGCACATTGCTATGTCCTTACCATTACTTGCAATAGGGGTATCATCGGAATTAAAACTATACCATACTTTTGAAACCAGTCATTTGGAGTGAACCGCAAAGCTGCTGCTGCCAGGATTTGAAGGAAAGATTATTCATGGCTGAAATAAAAGACAGGAGAAGAAAGAGAAAAGGATAAACTAGACGTGTCACATTGCATTGCAACGAACAAACCACTTTCCTGTCAAAATAGTGATAACGCAAATGGAATGACTGACAGACATTCTCTGTTGTTAATAGAGCTCAGGTTATGTTTTCCCATTCGCAGTTTTTGATTGTCTTTGCAGAAATATACAAATACAAACACACTGACTAAACTAGAAGCCCTTTCTTTCCTAGAATCCTACCCTTCTATAGGTATTAATGTAGGTCATAATCATCTTAAATTCAGTGATAGAATCGTTGCTAGAGATGGCTAATGCTTAGTTCGCTCTTAATCCAGTTTCAAACAATCCTTTTGATTTGGTCATTTAGGATTCGTTAGCTCTTTCGAGGAACTACTACTGTAAGCAGATGTTAAACATCCACAGGCACGGAGCCGAAGTCTAGTACCACACTTAAATAAGTTATATTGTGTATCTAAAGTATTTGTATGACCTTGGTGCGATTTCTAGTCAGTGGGAAACCTTAAGTCAAACAAACCTAATTAACTCGGCAGTTGGAACCGGTTTCTCAAGAATTTTTCGCAACCTCTCGACATTCAACATATCTCGACTTATTTCTTCTTATACATCTACGCAGACAAATGTGAGAGCTCATAATCCATTAATTTATTCATTAGTACTCCTCACACGCTGCAATAATATTCAGTGCTAACCATTGTTCCTTGTTATTACATGATCGTCTTTTTCATCACCACTCTTTTCGTCGAGTCATCTTTACGCTGCGCTTCTGCTCTTTGCAGATTTAATTCATGAGCTTATTTTCAAACAAAAAGTTTCTAGCAACGAGCAAGATAACTTGAGAAGGATTTTCTCAGCAACATAAATAAAATTGCTCGTGATCATCCTCTTCTGCCAGATAACACATTCCCGTAAATGTTCCATTTACCCAGTCATCATCATCATCATTCTTGGAAAATAGCTTTTCACTTATTTGCTCTTCCAATTTTTCAGCGAGAAAAAGCTGGGTAAAATTTTGAGAGAAAATATTGTACGCAAGAGGGGTATCCTCTTTAGTCGGCTTACATCTTTCCTCTATACATTCCCCATGTTCTGTAATGCAAGGTAAACTGTAACTAACTTGGTATACACATGAGTACACATACGGTGAATGAATTTTGCAATGAAAGCGTATTAGGCTCACTCTCTCCTTTTGTTGATCTTACTTTCACTTTTTCCTAGAGCTTCTTACTCATGATCATGAATGGGGGATATATAAAGGTAGAAAATAATACAATGTGGGTCGGTACGAATACTTGTTCATTAATATTCATTAAATAAAAGCCTTTTCCTTTCTACACTTTTTCCCTATTATGTAAGCAAGAATTGACGATATGAGGAAACGTAATGTATATACATCTAAAGCATCTTCAGCTCTGTTCTACAATCCCTGGAGATTTTTTCTCCTTTGGTACAATGCAAAAAAACTTTGTAGAGGAATACATGCCCATTTACTTCTGGGAAAGAGGGAAGGGAAAAGAACTTGTGAAATGGAAAAACAAGGATATATTTAAACATCTTCTCGTCTATAAAGGTATTTTTACCCCTTTTGAAAGGAAAATGGCAAAAAAAACTTTAGTTTTTAAGCATTACAATATGTATTTGTGTAGTAGAATTACGTAATATAGTGGGTATGGTAGAGAAACTTATAAAAATGGGCCGAGCTACTAGTTCCATTGTTTTCTCAAGAAAAACGTCTTTCTTTTCGCCCATTTCTCTTTTACTCATTTTCAAGCTTTTCCCTACTCTACCACTTTCATGTTATTATTCCTTTCTGCTCAAAATTCCAGCTGGGAAAGTATAGTCATCATCATTGACGCCGTAGTACACTATAACCTACTATTTTGGCGCTGGAAGTACCATCAGCGTAGAAGTATGTAACAAAGGAGACGCGCCAAAGAAAACATGCACATATGCATAAGTCGATGTAGGACTGTGATGAAAATAATGTTTTCTTGCTACCTGCTCTCTCTCTTTCATCAGCTCTTGAGTTTTAGCGTTAATTTTCTGAGAGATTTCTAGTGTCAAATCTGTTGACTCTTTTATCAATTTTAATTTTCTCAAGATGAAGGTGTGTGGGATAACGTATGCGCATTGTGCAAAAACGATGGGAGTATAAGTTGGAGCAAAGAAGATTTCGTGGAAATTATTATCATGAAAGGATGTTGATATGAATGAGTACTTGGAAAAGGAAAAGTTGTAAATAGGTTGTCTCTTTGCTTTCCTGTCTTGGAAAATAGTCTCCTTGTGTAAAATCACTTTATACAATGATAATTCTCCAAGAATGCAAAAGTTCTGAGGGGAATTTGTTTTGCCCTCATGAGGAAGTTGATAATGATGGTGATAAACATAAGGACAATATTCTAGGTCGAAGACTGTGTATGAAAACTGTAGGAAGGTATGCAGAGGAAAAAATCATGCTTTTTCATACAAGGGAAATTCTTCGGTCGTTATGATTTCGGAAGTTTTTAATGTTGATGAGCCATATCACATTTCATGAGTGAATGAGAGACGGAGAGAAAGTCTTGTTTTTTTCCTTTGTTGACATAAATGCGCACGGAAACGATGTTATGAAATGTTCATCCATAAATGTGTGTTGTTCTCGTAAAGTTTGCTGTTGCTTTGAGTTTAAGATATACTTATGTATGGAATTCTTGAAAACATGGAAAATCGTGTAAGCCTTACTTTTCCTTGCTGGGGACAAGCAGTTTAAATAGGCTGATTCCCCGTTCATGCTTGGCTTACCTTGAGATTCCTACTTTTGCAAGACAGTTTTCTCAATGTTACCATTAGAACTCATTTCTCGAGTTTGCAAATTGCCTAATGTTCCTTGGAAAGTGGAAGAATTGCAGAAAACGGGGTGTGCTTGCTTATATTTCCATTGACGAGTATATCTTAACGTATTTAGGCTCAGTCAGAGAAGGTTCTCATTTCTGGGCCTTCCTGAATTATCCTTTCTACAACTTTTCCGGATAAAGTCATTGTTTTTTCAACCTTGGACAACATTTTTCCAGTTTGGATCTAAGGAAAGTCTATATTGTTTTAGGATATGTCGGAGGTCTGTCAGAAAACCCGCGGCTAACTGTCATCCAGGCATCAAACAAAGTAGCAATTCTCATTTTACGGCGTTACTTATTATGCCTTGAGCTTTGAACTCTGTAACCTACACAAAAGAACAGAACCTCGCTGTTATATGGAGTGCTTTAACGGGTACTGTGAATTTTCATTAAAAAAGCCCATGGGACGACGTTTTCGAAGCGCTGCTGATGCTGAGCTGAGCAGCAAAAGTTAATTATTTTTAATGTTCCTATGATTGTCTTTCCATTTACTTTGCATACAACTTATATACCAATCTGTTATCTTATAGACATAGAATAACTTATATAGATGATAGACCCTCTGAAATAAATGTATGAAACTGGGAAAAATTAATATTCGCTACTGGTACCGCTTTCATGGAGGTGAAGTTTTTCTTTGATGACAGTACAAAATATGCATTAAAATACATAAATGTATGTCCTATTTCAAATATATGCTTGCAAAGATTTCTAATCATCTAATGAATTGAATATCTTAGTGAAGGAATATTGTCAGTTGTGCTTTATTGCAGTAAATTGGGCTGCACGTTGCACTTGTTGAGATTAAAATGAAAACATGATTTCGTTTAAAATTCCTTTGACAAAAGGTATGTGTAATAGAAAATCTGGCTTCAACTAATTCAAATAAAAAGTTATGAAGGTAAGTGTGTTAGAAAGCACTTTCTCCTTCAAACAACCTTTTCCAACCTAAAGCGGAACCAACCTAGTTCGCCTTTTGATGGTTAGATTATTTAGTGAGTATTTTGTAATACTATCTCAATCTATTCCACCACCAAATCCAACGAAATATGGCTTTGTTAATATTGCGCAAATAATAAAACCATAAAAAGAGGTATTTTCACTGCGCATTTTGTTTATCACCTGACCTACATGCATACTTTTATTGCGAAAAAATATTTACATTATAAACAGTTGCAGAATTTTCATGGATGTGTTGTACTAGTTTGAGTTGATATAGAAGGCATTTTTGTGCATATCTATTTGGGCAAACTAAATACTTGAAACTTTGTTTTGCAATCCGTCGTCAGTGAACAGAACTGTATTAGTAATATGTGAATCTAACCGCTGTACTCACTGCGAATAAGTAAAAGCAGGATGTTTTCCTGTGTTTTGGTTCATTATATATCCGAAATGTTTCTACAAACTAATTTGATCATGTTATGTTCAGACAGCAAAACTTTATTTAATACTTTGCCGGCGGTGACGACGGCTAGATCTAATGCCTACACTATTTCAAGTTAATTCTGAACAGCAGACTGGAAAAAAGTTAGTTGATAAGTTCATGATTTGCATGTTTTTAAATCTCTGCTGACAATTAGTAAATATCTACATGACCTATCTACATCACTGCCGTTGCCACTCATGGGTATAGTCTATACTACAGTCAGCATCGTATCTAAATTTCGTAGCAAATTTAATGCCATAATAATATTGCCACAATAATTTCTGTATTGGACATAAAATAGATTCCTGGAAATTGTACCTAACGTTATAAAATCCTGTAAAATTCTCAATTTTTTCATGATAGCTTCATTTCCTGGAAAATTATTATTCCTCAAAAAATGAGCCCCGTTATATCAGTAAGCATTAAACATACATACGTAAATATCATGATCCCAAGGCTATGCCTTAAGTGGCTGTTATAGAATATGCAATCTGAATTCAAAACAAGGAACCAGCCCACTACAAAAACGCACAGTATAAAAGCACAAGGATAAATATTTATATCATTCACTAAGGCTAAAGCAGGAAACCAGGCTGTCACAACGAAAGGGAAACGATTTGAAGAGATCCAGCGATCCAAACAAGTTGTTAGAATACATAACATGTTTAAATTTACGGTCGCAACATTCATCTCCCACCATAACAGCAACTGACAGATGAACTCGTAAAGCATCTTCGTAAGCATGAAACCAGAGACGTTGAGAAATCCCGGATTTATTACACGTTCTCTTGTATCAGGTAAAACCAAGACAAATAAGTGTATAAGTCTATCCGAAACAGGTAGACGGGTAGAATTTTGCGATTTTCCATCTAAACCAGGCGATCATACCAAATCCGATAAAACTAATGCAATCCTTGTATTTGCAATATAAGAATGTGATGAAGTAATAAAATGGTATCAGACTAAAAGAAGAGAACAGGCTGCTCTCAGCCCAAAACACAATCCACTAGGTCAAGCAGGAGAAAACTGGGAAAAGATCCTCAGGGTATTCTTTAAGTCTTGTTTTGACGATCATGATCCCACATAAGAGCCCTACCTTCTTGCCTCCTCTTCTTTTTCTACGCTTTCTTCCGCATATAATCATAAGAAGGAAATTTACGTCGAAAACGAAAAAAAGATAGAAAAATTGAAGCCAGAAGGAGTGCGCTACCAGAAGCAAGGGAATGCTCAGGCTTTTCCTTCGTGAAATTCGGAACCAGGATAGATACAAAGTAATCCAGCGGTCTTCCATGTGGCCTAACCAAGGCTTTTGGCATGGCTTCGGTCGTTCCTTTCCTATTTTCCTTTTCTACTTGTTAGCGGCGCCATGAGAGGAGAAAGGAAGGAAATATATCTACACAACGAGTACACCATTTTCTGCGGTTTGTCTTCCGTCTCATTCCATCTTCCTGGGGCAAACCATCTCAAACTCTTCGTATCCTTTCTCTTTATTATTGCATTTTTTTGCTGGAAATGTTACGGCAAACCAAAACTGTTTCATTTATAATGTATCCATTTTCTTACGTCTTGATGTGTGTTTATACAAGGCAAGAGGGATAAAATATTTCTAAAGCAATGTAATTTGAAGTGGAGGTATGAGGATTTATCCTGTTCCTTTTACTTTTTTACGTACAATATAAAAGTGAAAGATGTAAGTATTATATGTACTCCCTTCTCCAAAAGATATATAGAGACATCGTTTGTGATCTTACTTTTATATTAAGCTTTCCATTCACTGAGTCAGTCAGTCACCAAAACGAGAAGAATAGATGAAGGAAAGAACTGAAAAAAGCAAAAACAGAGATGAAGATGAGAAATCCAACTTCTTCAAAATATGTGTAGGAATATAGCTTGTGAAGAAAGTGATATGGGAGAAGATATGATTCTTTTTGGTTTTAGATTTTCAGTAAGTGTAAGTCACTTTTGTCTCAACTCTGTATTCCTTCAAGAGAGATAAAGTATGCCATGCCTATGGATCTCGTTCTTAATACAGTATAGGGTAAAAGAGGACAATCTCTTGTAAAAATAAGAGGTCATGCTTGGGATTTAGAGAGTATTTTACAGAACTGGGATTTGGATTCATCAGGCTTTGAGAAAGACATATGTATATGTGTGATCCTGTATAGAATTTTATAGTCGTATTACTAGTTAGAAAAAAACAGAACTATCATACTCTCCTTAAGTTATAAGGAAATAGAATGAAGGAAGGAAGAAAGACAAAGAAAATCACTTTAACGTCCGGATTTTGACCCATTCCATTTCACTATTTCAAAAAATGCTTCATTCGCTTACTTTCTCTGCTGAAGACGAGTAGAACTCTGTACAAGATTTTCCAAGTTCTTCGTGACACAGGGCCTTTACAAACAATAAGTTCTTGGACTCAAAAATGTATAGTTTGCTTACGTGGTACATTACGATCCCGTATGAGCGACAAAGAGATTCTATGACGTCCCTAAGGACTAAAATATGCTTCAAGTGGGTTATTTCAAAGAGTAAGAATGTAAAAAAGTTTTCAATCTCGTCATTTGTTCACTCATCATGAGAATGAGGCTGAATTACTAAAACTCACATGGGGTAAGGGTCACGTGTTTAGTCTCAATGTCGCCCCGGAGCCAAAAGAAAAGAAATAGAAAGTTTTCAACTTTTATGAAACTACAATTTTGCTCCCTTGCACGCAGCAACTTTTTATTTCCAAGTTTCTGCAAAAAGATGCTGCCTACACTGGTTGCTGGACGAAAGGCGGAGCCTGGATTGTGATACGTGCGTAACGTAACCTTCTCTTGCCATCAGAAAAAACTGCATGATTAAATAATTAGTATTTAGCCAGCATTACTTTGATAACATATGCCATTTCAATGCTGATGGAATAGCCGTTATCTCAAAAGGAGAATTAGAATCCAGCATTGGCACTCCTTGTACGAACTACAACTTTTCAACAAAAAATCACTCATTGTTCCATGTCCAGAGCTATCTTCATCCGGGTCGCCTTATCGTCATTAGTTATCCATAAAACAGGGGCAGAAAGAAGATAAAAAGCGTAATCTGAAAATCTCATTTTAATTTGCTCACCAGTACAACCATCACCTCTCACATGATGGTCTCTTTAGCAGCTCCACGAGTGTTAGTTAGTCCGCCAGATACAAACAAAAGCGGATAAAAAAACTTTTTTCATCTAGTTAGTTATTTATTTATTCCTTTCAAAAGGGCAGAGTACACAGTGGAGTTGGAGCGGCTGTGTCACTGCTATTCTTTTTAAAACTGGAGATAAGGGATAAAAGAAAAAAGCGAGTTGTCGTATATTTAGCCCTGTTATGCTAATAAGGTCCTTATTTTGGTAAGAGAACTGAAAACACTAATAAGGATCCTACTTTTGTAAAAGAAAGAGTCAAAAAACTAGTTAGCATTGACTTCATAAGGGGAATATTGTTGAAAGAGGTCCTCTTAGAATATTTAGAGTATCATCTTGTCGTAGGGATGTATACAAGCACTTTGTGTTCACTTTTTTGTTTCAAATTCTAGGGATTTGGCTCTTTTACATTTTCTTTACAAAGGCACTAATTCAATCCTCCTGCCACTTTACTTAGCCAAGACGAACTTCAAAATAGAAGGGTAAAGTTTTTTTTGTGTTTTATGCAATTTTTTCCTCCTTTCATTTTCACTTTCTCTCAAGAGATTCTAGTCATATATTGTAGAGAAAGGGAATGGAAAAAGCTGAAATCATCATATGTACTTTTGAATGCATTACTTTCCACACAAATTCACAAAATATGCGTGCTTCTGCTCTAGTCGTATTTTTTATTCATATTGTCATGATGTAAGAGTACACAATACAAAGACCCCAGGTTGTATATGTATATCTTATGGTGATTTAGGTTTGGAAAAGGAAAATACATGAATCAAACAAACAATCATAAAGGACTTGTCGCTATATGTATGTGAAATATGAAAGAGCTTAATCAAGTATGTACCTAAATAGTTCCACTTACATCATTTGCAGGAATAAAAACAGGCATATGATGTCCTTGAGTTTCTGTCGCTATATTTTGTACATGTCAGCTGAACCCCAAGAATTGAGTTTTGGAAAAAATTAAAATAGATCGGTTGTTATTTAATTTTAGCCGAACATTGAAAACAATACTAAGGATATAATATGACTATGACACTGTTGCAATTTGCGTGAGAAGCTTGATTTTTTTCCCTCCAAGACATTCACTGTCTGAAATCGTATACTACTATCACTGTTTGAGCTAGTATTTACTTTACTGGACCGGATGCAAGTTTTAAGGGATCTTCTTTGAATGATTTTACATGTACATGGGTTCATCGTTTATATTAAAGAATGATCCGTGTAGAAGATACGTATGTACGTATAGATAAAACGGGGAAAAGAAGAGTAACAAAATGCTTCCTGGGATGAGGCTGCTGATGCAATTGAAAATTTATGAAAGTGTCTAAACAGAATCCATAAGAATTATGCTGCTCATCATAAACCATCTGGGAACTTTGTTATCTGTAATATAGGTATATGCATAATATTTTGTACATAAATATCACTTTCCTGTTAATGTTGATAGAACAAACCAGACCACACGTACATAGCCCTGCCTGCTGCTGCTTTCCCCACATTTATTGTTACTCTCTCATATTGTTGCATCACATAAGATGTGTATCCCAGTTTTCACTTTTAAAACAAACAACTTTTCTTTCCCCAACTCGGCTCTATAAACTTCCATAACTGTAAGTCTACATCTGCCTTGTAGAATATAAAGGATATACTGCGGCGAGAGAGTTTCATCAACCACTGATCTCATATCGCTGGAGAGAATGACTACACGTTTCCTCTTTGCTTGACCCGATGATGAAGCCGTATGGGACTTCCGGGTACATACTTTCATTTTGTAGTTATTATGGAGAGAGTACTTGCCATTTTTATTATCTCTTTTTGCTACTCTGAGTAGTGTGTTCCGCTCCTTCATCATCTGCAGTGCATAACCCCTTCAGCTGTACTGTAGATTTAAAGGTTTTCTGAAAAAGTATATGAAAGAGACGTGTATATCTTCGCCATCAGTTTTGTCATTAAAGAGAAAAGAAGCTCGAAAATGAATTTGAAATGAAGAGTGCACGACGCAATATCTTGGTTTCAAGGGGATTCATCTTTATCTGTTCTGAAAATAAAATATGGATGATGCCACCACCAACTGAGGTGAAGTTGAAAACGGCCATATGCACCTAAATAAAATGTGTTAAAGTTACAGGAAGGGTGACTCCCTAAAAGTTTGGGGATGTTGTCTAGTTTTCGCATAAAGTATAAACAGGAACTCGCTTGTTTTAAAAATATGCTAGCGAGTTGCCAATAAAAATGGACTGATCAAAAAGTTTATTTTCGTTGTTGTTGGCTGATGGTATATTTACATAAAGTATGGAGTAAATTGGATCAAGCGAAAAGTTAGAAATTAGTTGTCTTTTTACAAAAGTTTGACAATTTCGATGCATATTTTGCAGTAAGTATATTTATTGACATAAAGCCTTTAAAAGTTTTGCACTTTAGTTAGGATAAATGCTGCACTTTATTAAATTTTTCAGCCTTCATTTTGCAAAGTGCAGTAAAAATGCAAGTTTAATACTAAAGTGTTATTTTTAGTTTGAAACATTTACATGACGTGCCTTGCATTCACAAAGAATACTTAAATGAGTCTGTCAACACGCATAACTCCTTTTACACCGCAGGGAGTCTATTATTGTTATCCCGAGACTCGTCCCTTATTTTATTCATGGCAGGCCTGCTGGATTTTACCGAGAAAGCAACTCGTTGTGTACGCGAGTACTTTCCTAAATGTACGTATACTCTGACTCTGAACTTTACAATGCGTACGTACATATACTTTAAAAATATGCACTACCTCCGATGTAATATCTGCAGCTAAAGTTACATATAATATATCAGTATTCAGCCCTCGTCCGAAATGAAATCCCAGTTTACTGAATTGCATTCCACTGACAAAAGACCAAAATCCAGTAGAACGAGCAAAAAACCAAGCATGGTCGTTGCCCCGAGATTCTTCCCGAGGGGCTGAATAAAGAGCCCTTGTTTCCGAAATAGATAAGAAATGAGTTACATACAGGAAGAAGCAAGAAGGCATCTTTTCAATTTCTCTGTGCATTTTTCCACATGTGAGACATGGAAATGGAAAGAAGGTAGAGAGGGATATAAGCGGGTAATCATAATAATAGGTTACGCCATCAGAGCTGTACTGCATCAATTATATGCCCCATAGAAAGGGAATGTATATTCTATATACTAGTTTTAAAATGATACTCTTTTCTTGAAAAGGGAAGAAAATTGACTAGGGAAAAAGCAATGCCCCACTGTTCATTTTAAAAATGGAGATGTGATGGGTTCCTTGCGAAATGGCATCAAACAGGAAAAATTGGTAGCAACTGCATCTCGTGCTGTGCATGAGTTTCATTGAACAGCAAATGAAAATACAGAGTACATAAATAAATGCATTTGTTACGGACAAAGATTTACGGAGTACTTCTATATCCTTGGTTTGGTAATATATGGGGATTAGTACGTAGAATGAATACTGCGGATAGGAATTATTTATTTCTGCAACTTCATCACATTTAACTAAATCCAACTAAGGGAATAAAATTAGGAAACTTTAGTTATAAAATAGACTAACGACAGATCAACACAATTTACTTCTTGCAAAATTGGGTAATGGAATTTCCAAATATATGCACATTCAGCCAGGGCCACGCTTTGAATCAGTTGTTACATAAGAAGAAAGAAAGCTTTTAACTGATTTTAGTTATTAAGGCTAAATATCGAGTAGTACACGTCAACTTAAGTTATTCTTATGTTTATCTGTATTTACTTGGTATATCAACATAATGTCGTTTTACACATAATACATAACCATCCACTTTATATTCGTTACCACTCGTTTAATACTTTAAAGGTTGCCAGTGGGAGAGGGATCATAGCCCATTTTTTCAATCTCAACGTTTTGGTTCCCCAAGCTTTCATTCTAGGAGCTAAAGAGTATCATGTCCAACAAGGGACTGTCATCAGCCTGGTGTGTATTATTGAAAATGTAAGTACTTCCTCTATTTCTCCTTGTGACAAAAAGAAACGCTTCACAGAAGTTGTATTCAGTTTAAAAATCGTTCTTCCTGTTTACTGCATTGCCGTTGCTTTATCTTTATGACAAGGTCTTGCTCTATTTTCCACCTTTGACAATCTTAACTCCCACTTAAGTCACGGGTTATTCGACGTGTAGGTACTGCTAACTCAATTGGGTCAAATAAAAAAGATCGTTAATCTTGTAAAGAATCTAAAGCACTGCATGATTGCCAGCATAGTCTGTATCGTCCATCCTTCTACAACGTTACATTACATGGCTTTTTAAAATATTTCGAGCTAACTCGTTGTTTACAAGAAGATTCGCATGCATGTACGAACGATCCTTTGCGAATTTCGCATTTTCCATTCAAACTGAGCAGCCCTAAGACTTTTTGACTGTTTCGTTCTAACTTCACAGGACACTCGTCACAACTTCCTATTTTGAGCTAGTAGCCTTTTGTGTATGTTTGTAAGTACACATTTTCCAATAGAAAGAGAGAATGTTGTCTCGGAGCCCAGTTTCTACACATTTCAATAAAAATCTCAAATCAGGTCACATCACCGTCATTGTCATTGACATTCTATGCAACTTCCTCAGCCTCTCCCTTTGCCAGCAACGGATTTGAAAGTAGAGGAAGACATTGACATTCCGTACACTCCATGGGTGAAACTCTGGAATGGAATATTGGCAAAGATACGATTACCCATATCTATCTACTTGATCCTTTGTCCTGTAAGCAGGATATAATAAAGATCGTCATATATTCCCTGAGTATCGGTATTCATTCCATTTTCTGTGTTACTTTTTTGTTTGATTGCGTTCATCTTGTTCAGTAAAATTGCACGGTAAATCCGGCCCAATGAATAGTTTCAAGCTTTTATTATTATTGTATTGACAATGCTGTGAGAAGATGCGGAAGTGATACCTTCAAGAAAGCAACGAAATTGCTTGACGAAAATTCTAAGAACGTATGCATCAACAAAATGCAATACAAAAGAATGTTTTCTGTAAAAAAAGCTTTGAATGAATATCACGTGGAACGAATTTTTTTCTTCAATATTGCATACATTTGCTGAGAGGCACACAGCACACACTTCTGCGAATGACCTTTGTCGACATCATTCTTTTCTTTTGAGTAGTTACAAGGTGGAAGTAGTTTTTCTTAACGATGAGCCTAAAAGCGTTCTTAGGGGACCACATCAAATATTAAAGTCGTGGTGGTTTTGAAGTATCCACGTTATGACAATGCATATTTTTTAGGTAACAGAAATGTTGTAAGTTGCATAGCATGATAACATGATAGATAATGCAAACTTTTAGTAGAAGTCGAGCCAGGATTTGAAACCGTTCGAAAATTTCACAATATTGTCGAGCCAGCATATGAAAACCATGCGTTTGTATTTTTCTGGTTGTAGTGCTATCCGCAACAAGGATAATATTCCTTTCCAAAAATGGGTTTGACCTACAAACATACTAAGGTATGCATATGCATGCATACATGCTTTATCCATGTGGCTGCAAGAATGAAAGTTTGTTGTACACCATATGAGAGGGAAGTAATAGAAAGACATTAATAGCATGCAGTTAGCGATCTAGCGAAAGCGAAATGGATTACAAGCTGTGAGCTTAGCTTTCCAGAAAAAGTAAGCCAGTAGAGCGAAAGTCGGCTTACTCGGATTATTAAAGAAGATGAAGGAACTCTTACATATTTTTTTGTATTTCTTAAATTGCTATCATCCCAAATTTAAGAGTACGTCTGGTTTTATCCCCGCAAAGATCTTTCGGTCTTCATCCACAGTTGCTGCATGAATTGCTGGAATTTATGGGGCATAGAAAGAAGAGAAAAAAGCTGCATTTACATGAGTACCTTATTTTGCATACCTACCCAGAAGGAATAATATGTTGGCACGCTGGTTATTTAGAAAACTGCTCTACCACTCGTATTTCCTGTGACATCCCTTTTCAACAAACCCCGGAAAGACAACTAAGGATCTTTTGGAACTTGTAAATTCCCACAAAGTGGAGGGAAACATGCACAAATTTAGCTTTACAGGTTAGTTGCACATGGGGATTGGGACAAGCTTCAAGTTTCATCTTGTAGGTATCCATGTGGCTAACCAGAGAATGGAAATCCTTGTAGATAAAAAGCTGCATGTAGTCGGATGGTGGGCTGTTGGTGTCATATGATGGTGATGATGATGATAGTAATAATAATAGTTACAAGACGAAATTATGTAGTATTTTACTCTTAGTGACACCACCATGGATGATACAATGTTCAGTGGGTTTTCCAACGTTGGCTTTGCACTAGATGAAGAAAGTTGTATCATAATATAGTTTACATAAGCGAGCATCTTAAAATACAGCTTGGATTCTTTGCTTTCCCCCTCCTTTCCGCTTTCCTTGTAGGAGAAACGCTTTTGCCAGAGAAAAGAGAGAACAGGAACAACGACGATGATGACACGCTATGGGGTTTATGATAATAGCTTCAGTATGTATTACAGCCCATAAGCAAGTGTTGACGGTTCGTTCAATGAGGGGGATTGTGAAAGGTATCGCGTCAGGAAGTCAGTTCATTATCTGTATTATAAAACATGAGTGTATGAAATATGTCTCTCTGATGAATAACACTGAGGTGTGGTTTTGTTGGGGACATGGAAAAAGCTGTTTGGGCACGTGGAATACAAAATTTGAAGTAAGCTTACCCCATTATCATATCACATCATTATCTTTCCTATTGTTTATGTTCGCCTTTGGTGTTGATGAATTTGAGGAGATATTGGCTATGAAGGCTTGGCTGGAGAATCGAATTGTCTATGGGTTTTGTTTTTGCCTCTGCATGCGCTTTCAGCTCATTATTTAGTTGTTGTTCGTGACTGCATGTGGGTTGTTTGTAGACAATTTGGCCTTGATAACGAGTCTGGTTTGGGTAATGTGTATGCTTGTGGTTTTCAGTAGAGTAGACGACTATGGATGAATTCGAAATTCTAGTTTGTATGCTCATGGGAGGTCGCCAATTTTCCGGATGCTGAGTTAAGACTTGAGAAAGTGACCTCAATGAATAATTTGTTCATCCAGTACATGCTTTGTGCAAACCTTGCTTTGCATCATTAAACAAAGCAACAAATTAATATGACTTGCTTGTCATGAACGTTATGCTGGTATCTTTATACACCTAATATAAGTGTTTTTATTGCTTCACAGTTACTGCTCGTGGGCTTTCTTTGGTGTTTAATGATTTTTCACTTCATAATACCTGTTGTTTCGTAAATCAGACACATATTTTTTGCGATTTTACATTGAAAGTTTCATAATTCTAGTCTGAATGTGGTTTTATCATTGCCAAATACGGATATGAATACAATGATGTAGGTGCTGGGACATCTTAAGGATAAAGAGGAGAACACTCCGTTAATCTTTCGTGCAAGAAGCGACTTCTCTAACTATTGACCTAAAAAAAAGAAAATGCTGAGAGAATAAAACTCCTCCCCAGATTTTTTTCTTCTCCGATTTCAACAAAATGTTCTGAGTAAAGTGGACGTTAGGAAAGTGAGCCGCCGTGATGGCCATTGATCGTGGCATGTTTGCTATAATATGAATCTGTAGAATACAAGTTTTTTAACATTGTGGAAGTATTTGACAAGCATGCCTGCTGCGCCTGTGATCTGATGAACACGTAATATATATTACACAAATATGTCAACTCAAGAATTTACGATAAGGTTGAATAACAGGAGAAAGTTGCCGAAAGTACACTTATCTCAGATTGCTCTCTCCGTTTGGCCAACAAATCCGCTTAGATTATGTATTTATTTATTTACTTAATTCAGTATACTGCTATTCGCTGCACTATGATGACTCAATCTCTGAAAATGTTTTTCGCTTAACTCTTGCGAGAGACACGATTAAAAGCTTGGAGATGAGTTGTGAAAGTTGGTAAAGATGTAACTTGATACAGCGGTATCAGGCCTTTTGCTCGCGGGCCCATTTGCTCGCAAGGGCCTATTTGCTCGCGGACCACATTGCTCGCGGACCCCTTACAGCTCCCATGTCTGTCAGACTTGCATAACTTGCTAGACTAGAAGTAATATTTGGCAGACTTTTCTTTGTAGAATAAAGAAAATGTACGACATAATAAAATTTTCTCAATCCTAATCCCTACAAAAGTACGGAATTTCGTGGTAATTGATTCCTTGCGTGAAATTTATTTGTGCAATCAATGAGTGCAGGGAAAAGTAATATAGTTGAGGTTTTGTTTGAGAATGTTCGTACTGCGTGAGCTTTTGACAGATCAATGTCTTCATACTTTTCATGTGAGATCGATTCGACAATGTGCATTCATGATTTTTCACGTGATAATAAACACATGTAAACTGTTGAAAGAAGGTTGCAGTCCGTAATCCGTACATTGATGTTATATTTTTAAAAACAAAAAT
>JAHZNA010000815.1:0-54711 GCA_027743935.1 Sinodicranocentrus sp. ZH6 | reverse complement strand
TTATATATTCATAAGACTAAAATAAAAAGGCCATTCCTCCAAAACTCATGACTTTTCCTGTCACCCAATTCAAATATGGGGAGGATGATGCACAGCTAAGAACATATTCATGAATGAGACATGAGCCTAAACGTTTTCCAACCATGTTTAACAAAATATGTTTAAATCTCCCATGAGAGATCAGAGCAAAAAGTTGTTTCCCTTCATACGTGTCTGTGTTTGTGTGATTTCACCAAGATTACAAACTAGTCAGTTTTTTTCCTTTAAGAAAAAAGAAAGAAAGGACAGAGCAATGTTTCGCCGCAAGTTAGCATGCTAAATGCTTTCGATTACATTGAAAAAAAGCGATCATCACTGTAGACATGTGTAGCATGTTTCATGAACCTACCCAATTCTCTAACCCTCTTTAAACTTGCTCTCATCTCTGTATAAAAAATATATCCACAAGGGATGGATACATCAATACTCGCTTTAAAAATATGAATAAAATCAAAGGTTCATACAAAGTTTATAGGAGTTTGGAGACCACGTAAAAACATTTTCGTGGGTACGTCTGCCCTCCGAACATCATTACATCACGCATGTGATCACTTCTCGCCATTTTTTGTGAAGTTGCTCTGCAGAGAAAAACAGAAGCAAGGGAAGACATGTAAGCATATTCTGTCTAAATTTCTATACACATCCACCATAAAAATCGTGAAAGACAAGAGAGAAGATATGGAAATACCTTTAGAACAGATATGAAACATGGAGTTGTCGAGTGGTATATATGCAAATCACCTTGTTGCCACCATCACATCCTTACAAACTACCGAACGAACCCAAAGAATCAACGAACCATCTAGTCTGCAGGACGACATAGAAGAAGGGAAACTAAAAAAGCCAATCCTTCTAGAAAATATTTTTTTACCCCGATGTGAACGAAAAAGGATGGAGAGAGAGAGAGAAAAAATGTTGGCTAAACCATCATCATAATCATCATCACATTTATTCATCTTGTGCATCATCATCCCGAACAAAATTTTTGAGCATCACCACCACCATCGTCGTCACACCACGCAAAGCAAACCAGATTTGAGCGAGATGCTTTATCCAGAAGAAAAAAGAAACAAGTCAAGAAGGTAAAAAGGTGGCATTCAGACAAGACATGGATATCATATGTATATGTGCATGTGTGGAGCTGTGAGAGTCAAGTGATGGAATGAACATGCATAATAATAATACAATGGAACAGAACACGTCTCATTATAAGCTCATATATGTACATTCAAAGAGGCTCTTCCGAGAGAGGTGATTGCTATAATAAAAGCGCTATAGTGAGACTACATACTTCTCTGTTACACGCCTTTTTTCTAAATTGTTGAACCGAGTGCGAGCAGAGCAGAAGATGACGGAGCTACTTGCAAGGATTATGCTTGGTTGGAGATGTGATGAAGAGTTGGTCACATTTTTACTTTGCTTCTGGTCAAACAAATATTTAAAAGGGATATCCTTTCTTTATGTTGATGCTGTATTTATTGTGTAATATTTTGTGTACAGAAACAATTCATTTCTGAAAACGTTCTTGATAGAAGGTGTACGAACATTGTGTTTTCACGACACACTATACCAGATTCTTTTTATAAAAATGATTTCCATCTCTTAAGAATATTCTTTAGTACAAATTATGCTGAAATCATTACACCGCTGAAGTATAGCTCTCAAAAAGGTGATAAACTCTGGAGAAATAAAATCTAGCAATGTACAAAAAACATTTATAGGAAACTATTTGGATAAGATTAAAACATATATTTTTCATCCATTTTTCTTAATACTTACACATCCACGCTTTTATATTTGTGTAGAGTAATAAAAACACAACACTTGCATTACATTAAAAAAGGGCATCATCATCCGAAGCAACTTCACTCACTCGGATGCATGTGCTCACTCAAGAATGAGATAATATGTGTATCTTTGTGAGTAAAAAAGAGCAGGATTTATCTTAACTATATTGACCGACCATAGAAGGTTGCTGGCATTTTTGGGTTACTACCTGCGAGAAAGGTAGATAGGGATCTGTGAACATCGTCACTATTACCTTTACAACTCATATATATATATATTTAAAGGTTTATATGGTCATAGAAAGAAAAAAATGAAACATTTCACTTTGTGGATATACCAACAACAATAAAACGATCATGATTACATTTTGTCTTCTGTTCACAAAATAGGAATGGGATGAACGTTCTCCGGCGAAAAAGGTTTGAGATAGATGGCTAAATCCTCGTGGATATATATTCATCTATGTGGATGGAAGTATAAACCGCTGTTGTACAAATCAAAAGGGAAAGAATGCATAAAAATCAGTTGGAAAAACTCTGCATGCAAGTGAAACCATATAATCTAATAGAAAATACCATGTATCATCAACTCCACAGCAGCAACCACACCACTTGTGCCTCCTTCCATTATTGCATTTTACATCCTATTAGATTAAACAACAAAACAAGTAAATAATATTATTCCACTTCGTGCCAGCTCCTTGGAAGATGGAAAGAAAAATGTTCACTTGAAAGTTGGAGGAGAGAAGAGGTTGGTGAAAAAAATTATGCATTACTTTATCCCCTCTAATAACACAGATACTTTGAGAATACTCGAATGTTCAAGAAAACCGTGATTTTTATTCTATTTCCCTTGTGGTTATGGTGTTGTGGACAAGTGGTCTTGATCTTTCAGACAAAAAAGAGAGATAATCTCAAAGGGGAAAAATTCTCCTTCGAATTGCATACATGTGCACGAGGTTAATAACACATAAAGGGGGTGGTTCAAAGAGATCGCGACTTTTCCAGTAATTAATTCCTTATTACGTAATTCTGTCAAGAATTTCAGCTCCAAACAAAGAAAATGAGTTTGAAACAAAGAGGTAGGTTGGACGAGAGGGAGATGCAGCTGCTGGAAAATGTGTGAAGGGGAAAAATTGTTGCAAGAAGATTATGCATAGTTTAGTCTGTGTGCAAGCAAAAGGGAGAAAAGATGATCCTTCTAATCTGTCTCTATATAGACGGCACTATCTACCACAAAAAAGCATCCCACCTCATCGGTTTCCTAACCCTTTAATATAATACAAAATGACATGGGATAATAATGATGTTTGAGAGTGAGATGAGTAAAAAGTGTGGCATGCAGAGTTCTACGTGCAATTGTTGAAGATGATGATATTACAATGACGAGAGAGACTGATATCAGCTTCTCCATATCCACAGCTTCTAAACGATTATGGGAAGACGGAAAAGGATGAAAATGATTATTACTGCATATTTTCTATTGGCTTTCCTATCTGGAAAAGTAAGTACCACCCTATTCAGGCCACCTGGAGGAGTCGTCACGCTCCTTGCCATATTGGTTTATCTCAACTCACTCAGACAGTCGGCAGAGAGAGAGAGAGAGAGAGAGAGGATTCCATTCAAATAAAATATTCACGAAGGTTTCGTCTTCGTCATCTAATATTCATTTGAAAGCTATTGCGAAGCAAATTCCAAGGTGGTATGTCATTTCGGTATGCTCTCTGGTGTAATCAATTAGCAGGGATAAATGTGACTGGAAGGGAAAACCCTTTTATGAATCTTGTCATGTAAAATTAAACCCATTTCCGAGTAATTCTTGACTTGACGAGATACCTGTTACTGGCATAAAGTTTTTACTCTACATGTCATCCATTTCCCTTTCCCATTTGCTCGTGATGGGTTCCAACGAGGTGGTAAAAGTACCCTTTAAAGTTATTTACATTAGTTATTAAACATGGGGAACAAGAACATGACTTCCCCTCAAAAGGTTGTTTTACACGCATTCCAAGTGACTACAAGATCATCCCTTGTAAAAAGGTGAAGTGACAGAGGGCAAAAACATTATGCAGATTTTGGGAGCACACGCATTGCAAAAGGTGATGGTGATAATAACGGCGATAACCATAATAGCAAAAGCAGTTGTGTCAGATAGTTAGCGCAAGGTGTTAAGAGACAAAGGAATAGAGCTCTAGCTATATAATAATAATATGCAAAAGGATATTATATAAAAGAGCCACCACCTTTTTTCCAGTTTATCAAGGTTTGTAAATGACTCTCGTCGACTACTTATTATTACCTGAAATTACTTGCGTTTCTAGTTGAATCCATGTAAGTTCCTTGTCAGGCATACCTGTTGATGGGAAGCAAACAAGGGACCAATTTGCAATCGTTATATCCCCATTACAACCGGCAAGAGGGGAATGATAGCTGAGTAATCATTTTTTCATTTTAATACTCCGCTCTAAAAACGCAAACCTATTGTCTGTGGTTGAATGAAGCACGACATATTTCAAGTAATTTTTTGGTAGCTATGAGAAGTGAACACCCTTCAAAAAAAAGTTGGGTTTGATGAGTGAAAATATTCCATTTTGTCTTGAGGCTAAATCTATTAAATCTTCTAAACACGTCGCAATTCAACTGTCGACAAAAATTCTTCCTTTCATGTAAGACGAGAAGGGAGAAGATGAAAGCAATGAAAAAATTATTCGGTGGTGGGTTGGTGGCAGCTTTAGAGAAAAAAAACATGCAATGCTTATAATAGGAACATTGAAGAGAAGCATTGAAAGTTTATTCGAGTACTAATGTGGTTATAAATGTTCATTTCAATATTCTCCTCTTACTGATGTGATCTTGATGATGATACTGGAAACAAGACATTTCATCCCTGAAAGGTACACACGTAAAGCTCCAGTCAAGCACAAGGTGTTTGGAAAGGGTTGATAGGGAATATAAGTGGCTGTGGAAAACAACATGCTAACTAGAGAGCAGCTTCTCAAGTTAAGAAAAACTAACCCCAGCCACGGGCCAAACATTTTGACAGAGGGAAAAAAGGAGCGCAGATGACGATACGAGATTTTTTTACAAGTAAAAGATAAGAACTAAAAATGCATTTCTAAAGAAAAAAGGGTTCTCTGATGTACATAGTGGTGGCATAAGGACCTCTTTACAAATTATAGGGTTCACTTATCCCACCACGCACGCACTAGAAAAAGGAGCAAACTAATATGAGAAAGATTGCTGGAGATGGAAGATCGTAAAATATATCTGGAACACGGAGCCACGATGAATGCTCATAAGGATCACCTTGTATTTATATTTATACATATATTATCCTGTATTATTATTGGACTTTGTGAAAAGAAGACTGTGGAAGTGAGTGCGAGAAGAGGGGAGAAGGAGTCGTTGAAAAACATTCACTTCACGGCTAATAGGCATTAGCTACCTATTGAGATTACTCAGGCATCCATGTTGTTTGTTTGATAGATCATCGTCAGCTTTTCACCCTTCTACTCACTCACTCATGGATAATATCAACGTTGTTGTGTGAGAGGGATATCAAGTATGAAAAATGATGACTACCTTTTTAGACTGGAATCATTCTACCTTTTCCTTTTCATAAATTTCCCAATACCAATACCAACTAGGTATATGTGAAGGAAATTTAAATGGAAATAGAGGTAGGATTTGAGTTTTTCTCGGAATACACTGGCATCATATCATCTTCATCATGAATACGAGACGGATGAGTTGAAGGAATTTCTATTTATTCATTTTTTGTGAGTTAGTCTTAGCAGGAGAGTTTATTCTGTTGTTGTTGCTCTTTGTATTCTTCTTACTGACCAATTTTGGTGGATTGTATGTGCCGTAATGTGGGAATCTGGACGATAAAAAGTTTTTGTGTTTGCAATAATATTAACGATTGAAAACGTAGGTATTTATCAAGCCCACTCTGAGTATGGTTAAACCCATCGAAGATTTTCTTCTGAAATTGTGTCTTTAGTTGTATTTTGAGAATATATCTGGCTAGTTTTAGGTTGGAACAATATATTACACGATGATTCGTAAAAAGGCTCAAAGTCCATATTATTTTGACCTCAACTTGGCAGGGTAATGAAATGAAAAAGAGAATAGTAGTGTACAGCATGCTCTCTCTCTCTCTCTCTCTCTCGGCTATTTCAAGATGAAATGAAGAGGACATTACGGAATATACGAGAGAACTTGGAAGAATGCGAGACAGTCACATTGAGCGGTTTTTTTACTCTCTCGTATCATCTCAAACAGCGACCACATCACGTCTATTGCATGTTTTTATTTGTTTTGTGAACCATTTTTCAGCGATAGGAACAAACAGTAGGAAAAGGCAAGACATACTTTTTATATGGGTGCTGAATAAAACGTAATATTGGTTGTAAAGTTATTTCGTACGTGGACAAGTGGACGTCCTGTTATTTGGAGGATCATCATCATGTCTAATTTCTGTTACACTTTTAACGGACGAGAACACTGTTGTATAATTTGTGAGAAGTAAATGTCTCATCGCATAAAGTTTTCCCTTCTTTTAAATTCTCTTTTTGTCCTTGGAAAAGCCTATTTGGAGACAGCGGATCCAAGAAAGAAGGCTGAAAAATTTATGAGCGTCAGAGCTCTTGACGAGGATGCTGAAAAAAATTGTGACCTTTTCAAGATGAAAATTATTTTGACCAGCATGTTCAATTTTGGAAGGAGCACCAACTGAAAAATGTATATTAATCTTGTTGTGACTATACATCTCCCAATGTCCCAACGACTGTTGACAGTGTGTGTGCTCATAGTCGTAAAAAAGTTAAGCTGTATTAGATCCTTCACCAATTATTATAAGCTGTGCGTAACAAGCAAAAGGATTGTGATATGTGGGGTTGAGCTATTAAGTCATCATCATCAACAACCTAAGCGATTCACGTCACAAGAGGGTAATCAGCTTGTATGAGAGTTAATCCCTGATAATGAAATTTTATGCACTTTTTCAATGAATCCAATTATTCCATGCATATTCACTCTTGGTGTGTTCGTGAGCACCTCACACCCTGAAATAAGTTGGGTGATTCTGTAAAGAAAATGCTTATCTCAGATTTTAATGCTTGTTCCAACCAGCCATATGCCTTACAAGTAAATGGCACATTATTTCTCCGAAATTGGCCTTCTCGCAGGATGCTCTTATCTTAGAGGAAAAAACAACCTAGTTTGACAGCGCATATTTGAGATAAAAATTTATTAAGTAGTTATTGTACATGCAGGATTCTATGGGTTATTCTCCTAGGGAAATCTATTTCCACGTAAAATCATCGTATGATTCAGTAAATCAGTTAAAGTATGGTACTTCTTTCTGATATGAATCTGGCATGAGGTGAAAATGTGTTTCGGGGAGCGTATACTCTATCCCACCTCCTCCACCCGTTCCTTTCCAAATGTAAATTTGACTGTAGCGACCTCCACCATTTGCTAAAGTAACTATCAACACGGGGAGCTCAGAGAGACAAAGATTTTTCATACCTTTTCATACTCTCGGAGTAAAACAAGGGGAGGATATGTACCCAAAAAATGTGTGTGCACAGCACACAAAGTTTTTATCAGGAAATATGATTCTTCACTTTTTATACGGATGTGTGATACGATGAGTAATTTCAAGCTTTACCCTAAAAAACACTCTCGCTAGACGCTAGGATGATGAATATTGTTACACCTAAAGAATTCGAGTGTATGATTGTGTTGCAAGGGAAGAAAATGATGATGAATGAAATTGAAATGCCAATGACTTTATTAACCCTCTTCATGATGAATCACATTTATCACCTTGAGCTGGATTTCCCTCGAGTTCACTCATTAGCCATTGCAACGTCTCTATCTCTCTAAAAGTGATCTGTTAGCTATCGCTGATCAAATAGCAAAGCTTGTTTTTGTCACAACACGACAAACAGCTCTTCACAAGGAATAAACTACTTTTAACCTTTGATGTTTACAATGTTAGTGCCCACGCCACAACAACAAATATTATTGGAATTTCATGATCCCTTTGTCGTGATATATTATGACATGATTATTTTTTCCTATAGAGGTTATCACTTTTGTAATATTTTTGCTTCCGTGTGTACTCGTATAGGGTATTAGGCTGATTTACATATTGGATCGATATTTCTCTAGAGAGATATATTTTATTTGCTTTTGTAATAGGTGTCCACATTTTAGGTGAATGGATTGGATTTCCTTGAATAGTTCAATGAGTTCATAGTCAAAACTCATGCAGAGACTGTTTTCCATTCTTTTGCAGTTGGCTTCAATGACATTAAAGTAAAAATATATGAAATGTATACACCCGAGCAAAGAATGCAAAAGAGATTGCAAAGTGAATGCAATTTATTAAAGATTAATATTTCATTTTTGACTAATATCGTGTAAACATGATGATCAAAGTGGTCAATGGTGGATTGGGATTTTGATTGATCCACTTTTTATAAATGTGTATCATCAAATTGTGCTATGTATTTTTTTTCGTCCTTGTTCTTCTCTGTCTATGATTCTCCAATCGGTTTACGAGTCGGATTACCTTGCTCTTATTAATTCTTTGTTTATGCAAATGAAAGAGAATACCAGAAGGAATAAATATTTTTTCGCATTTTTATACATTTTATTCGTGTTATTTATAAACGTGACTATAAACAGGAGCCAGTTTATATTCCTCTTGTCAATATAAATTAGCCATGTCATAAATTAAAGGATGTATATCTATGTAATGTTTATAAAATCCTGAATACTGTTTCCGGTTCCGACATAAAATAACTACACAATTTGTTTATTAGATACTAATGTATGTATCTAGTTTACATGTACATATTTTACAGCAGCGGATTATGTGCTACCGGAGGAGCTTGCATTATTTAACGAGAGTATATTTTTGTACTCATATAACAGTCATACAACAGTCTTTATGACTTTGTGGTGAGTTGGAGAAATGCTATTTAACACACTCGCAAAGTCGTTACCCTTGTCTCTGATAATTTCCCATGTAATATTATTAGTTCAAAAGCAACCCCTCTCTTTTCCCCCGCTTTGCAAGAGTTTTGACGGTCTGGGAGATTTTTCAATCCATTTTCTCAGCTTCGTCCGTCACCCGAATTATTATAATGATTTCCGAGCTGGTGCATATCCACTCTGTAAATATTTTCCCAGAGAGTTTCCACCTCTCATAAGCATAAACCTACCCGTTAAATGATGGACGAGGTTGTTAAAAAATTATTATTCACAATTCTCCACATGCTGTACAATAGCAAAGGAAAAAATATATGGTCGAATGTATGAATAAGAAAAAAATGTCGATTCTTCTTTTTTCCCTACAATTTTCTCCCAACTAGTAACTAGTGTATATTTATGCAATTACATTCCGCAACTCGCACTTTCTTTTGACAATTTTTTCTACTTACTTCTGAGGCACCACAATAGGCAACAGCTACTCTGTAAATTCACACAAGCATCACGTTTTTTCCGACAAGCTTTTGTACAATGCTCATTGAAGGGAAAAAAGTTGCTTTTGCCGATGACAAGGAGGAACTTACAAGTTAACGTATATTATCGTTAATTACTTCAAATTCTCGGCACAAACGTGCCATGCCAGTCTTACACGTGCTTGAGCCTAGGTATATCCTTTTAATTATTTACCACTTATACCAGCAGCAGCTACTTTTTACAAAATTAATGAATTGAATTAATTTTTACCGTAGTATGCACCATTTTACTTAAGCAAAGCTCACAAAGGTGTTATATTTATTGGGGAAAAATCTGAACTTTTCTTGTCTTCAATGTAATACATTCTTCCGTCAGGTATGTTACACCATTTAAACCAATGCACGTAGGCAACCTCCGCCTACCTCAATGAATTAAAATCCACCCTTGTCTATTTCCAACCTTTCATATATATCCTTATACATAAACAACTAATTTATTCCCTGCTTTTAACAAAACCGCTTTTTTTCCCTTCATCCATCCACCTACAATCTTTAAACAAGGCTACCACCTCATTTGACGTAATAATTCCACTCATTATATTAGCTTCATTCTTTATGACTAAAGTTATTCGAGACAGTTACACCTGTAGTTGGGGTACTGCTGCATTTATAAACAGTTTTTCTAAAATGTTGACAACACTACAATTTCGCATTCAACATATCAGCCCAAGTATCAACCCTTCTTATTTTGATGAACAAGCTTACCATGGGCTCACACATTCTCGCAGTTTTGTAACAGTAAAAATGTTGTGTGTGCTGTTCTGTTGTGATTTCTAAAGAAGAGAGAGAGAGAGAGAATAGCTAACAATGAAAATGGCAACGTGTATACAGAGCGAATCCCTGTGTTGTCATCCGGTTTCTATGAAAAGTGCACAAAAGCCACATAAAACTGATGGTGGTGGAACTGGCGTGTTATCATTATCCCAGAGTCAGCAGAAAAAATAGAAGATATCTTTGTGGTACAAGTGCATATGCTCAACTCTCATATCAATTTTCATACACACACTCGCCCATGTACACATTGAGAGAATGTGTTTTGAAGATTTCGCAGAAAATAAGTACTTAGTTCGAAGACTCCTTTGAAGATAGAAGAAAAAAGAGCTCTCAGCGGTAATCCACCGTATCGTCACGTTTGACGGCTACGTTAGATCAAATTTATGTGTAAATTTATGCTCCTGCCACATGGATACCAAAGATGCAGTGTCGTTATTTACCGTAATCTTTCTCCTTTTGTAAACTTCTAGAAAGAGAGTAGGAGCTGATAATGATAGGGATTTTGAGAAATAGGGAGAATATCGGGTGAACAGATTTCTGCTCTATCTTCGTTTCTCTCAATGGAAAAAAACACAACCACGCATTTACAAAAGAGTCACCCTTTGCGAATAAAAATTCTTTGAACAAGTGTGGAAAAATGTGGCTTAATAATTCAAAACGATTTTTTGGTTGATTCGGCGGAACGACAAGATTGCGCACTCGGCTCCTCTTGACAAAAATTTTTCATCGCCATGTCTCCTTTATAAGTTTACTTCATGGTTCATTTGCCATGTTTTCCAGGAGTTTTTTTATCCAAAAAGTTAAAATGTACATGCATATCTGGTTGACTATTTAACTCAATCCCTTTTTAAATTCGTTTATGTCGAGTTAGTATCAGGATTTTTTTAAAGATAGTCTCGCCATTACCTTCCAGCTGGGATAAAGTTGGCTACATTTTGAATACATTTTTTCCTCGCTTTCGTCCAAAATGAGCATTCACTTTTTAAAATCCCTTTTCATTCTAATGGACTCCAATGTAATTCAGAAGTCGTTGTGAGAAATGTACACAAAACGAATCCAAGTGTACATATAATAATATCGCGTGCCTTTCAAACTATCCTTCTCCATACTTGAGTTGTTTTTTTCAAAGGAAGAAAAAAAACTAACCTGACTTGTGCCATCAAACCAAGTACATTTAAAATCTTTACGAGGATAAGTGAGTGTGTGCCCAAGTTCAAATATGGTTTGAAACAGTCAAGATTTAAAATACTTTTTCAAGTCGTTCCTTCCAACCTTCTAAAAGCCAGATAGAACCTGTCCTCTTATGCATAGCAAGAGAATGCATTCACACAAAATGAAAATAAATTCATTTACTGAAACATTGAGAAAAAGATCGTGATAGTATTTTTTGTCTGTCTGCATCTCTCTCAGTCCCTTTGTTGGTATCACTTCTCAAGATGAAGAAATTGAGCTGCAAGCCAACATCTCTTTAGTCTTGTTGGGTGTGCTTACTTCCATTCTTTCTGCTTTTTTACCACTGCTGCGAGATGCACTACTGAGGATATATTTTTTGTCCGATTTTGGGCAAAGAATATAAATGTTAGTGACAGAATGTTTGTCTGTCTTTTGCTCACTCATTTGCCATCATTGGAGTTTAGTCTCGAATGGAGTGAGACTAGACAAAGTTTTACGAGTTTAACATACAGACAAACACACATTGCTTTAAATATACCTTTTGACTAGGTATATCTTTAAGCTCCTTATATTCTAATCATCCTTAAAAAATATCCTTCATCTGCACTTTTTACTATACTCATTGAGCTCATCCCCTACTTACCATTCAACGTGATCAAGTTGAAGAGCTGGCTAATTCATGGTGCACAGTGTGCGACACATACCCACCACCACCATCGCATCAGAAAGAAGAGGAAAATGAGACATGTAGAATTCTTTGCTCACATTTTTCAACCAGTTTAAATGTGAATGTTTCTTCTATGTTTAGTGACTCCTTTGCACAAGTAGCGTAGATCAAAATAGGGTGGTAGAATATGGCAAGCATCTTGTATACATTTTTATATATCAGTTCAACAACGCTATATGGATAGATGGATGGATGTTAGGCATGAAGGAGTAAATTTAGCTTGTAACACACATGTCGAAATTCTTTTCTCTCTCTTCATCTCTCTCTCTCTCTCTCTTCTCAACATAATAATATGTCTACATTTATATATTTAGCTCTTATTTCTTCACTTTGTTCCTCAACGTGTTACCTTTCCTTTGAAAAAATCTGTTACTCTTTGATGACGATGATAGCCAAGTTATTCAGTCAGAGAGGAGATGAGAGAGTAAACCATCTTTTTATGTGGATTTCAGCCATATAACTAAATTAGAATTGCTGTTTAACTTAGTGGCTAGCAAAAGAAGGAGTGGAGGAATGAAACGAGGAGGAAAAAGAAGCTGAAAAAAACGACTGCATATCCGTCTTTTTAAACTACAACAAGGCACAAACTGAACATTGATGCTTGCCTTCATGATCATCCCATCACCAATATCATCATATAAGACTACATTGTGTACGACTTTAACTTCACACATATAAGACCGAGACCATATAAAAAAAGAACATAAATGCTTCTGCATGAAGATTATCTTTAAAAAAGTCAATGGAAAGCTAGGATTTTGTAAATAATGTGAGTACATAAGTTGTACATGGTTTGCAACTAGTTATAAAAACACACACATAGCCACTTCTGTGGCAACTCTTGTGCTTCTCTCCTTTCTGGCCGTCTGTCTGTCTGTCATGATGAGGGAAGAGGAGTGAGCGATATTCCTATTTGCTCCCTTTGCTGGCACATTTTCTTTTGCTGACATATAGTTGTATCATTTTCTCTGTAAATCTGTCTCTTGCCCTATGTCTCATATAGAAAGGAGAAAAAACGTTTGTTGGCTCTTAACTCATTTCATGCATGTGTTTTAGAGGAATGAGGAGGAACACCAATAATAATATCACATGATTATTCATAATGTGCGAATTGGGTATATAGCTCACAAATGTACCGTTTTGCTTGCTCACTTGAACGCTTTATCATTATTGGGATTATTGCCGACCTGAGAATAAAATTTCAAAAATGTGTGGTGGTGGAGGTGGTGTGCTAAAATGAAAAGTGATAGAAAGAACAAGATTCTTTTTTTAAACACAGAAAGTCACTCACTTGCACAGCTTGTCCTTTTTCTAAAAGGGAAACTCTTTTTAAAGTTTATAAAAAAGTTTTTAAAAATATATTTCTTACCGAATCATCTGTCTTGTTTATCTCATTACTTTTTTTTCGCGGTGGAAAAATACCAAACATATAAAAACAGGAATAACATAGACACAAGGAGGGAAAAAGATGTGATCTTACTGTTTCTGTTGACGTGTCAGGTTAAAGTTTAAAAAAGCTAGAGTATTTTTCCGTTCTTTCCATTTCAATTTCCTTCGAAAAAAATCTATATGATCGTATTGGGAAGCGGTAAACTCCAGATATATTATTGTCCAAGGAAAAAAATAGGAAAAAAAATATCCCTGTCAAAGTCTAAAAATACATTATAATATTATGTACATTTTACATGTATTTCGAAGGAGCGGGGATCATCTCTGATGAGAAAGCAGATGCAGCCTTTTGTGTATATGTTATACTTAAATAGCTAAAGAATGAGTCGTTTTTCTCTCGTTATCTATCACACTTCTATTTACGTATTTAGGATGACTTTACACATGTGAAAGAGGTTTATTACAGGAGTTCAGAAATGTATACGACGACATAACCATGCTTTATTAGGGGGACTACCATCCATACAATTTTTTTTAGAAAACGGCAACATTTCCAAGAGGATAAGCGGTTATCTGGCTCATTTCGCTATTTTTTGGTTGTTGAGTTGTTAAAAGGGTTGGAAAAATAGAAATGTGCTCCAACTTTTCCACATATTATGGGATTGGGTGGGGAGTGAAAAAAAAACTTGAATTGTATATACATCTTGTATTTTTCTCACTGGGAAATGCTATTCAAGGAATAATGATAGGAGGAATCGCATAAAACCGATATTATTTTTAGGAGTTTTTTCCTCTCTGGAAAAAGGATTTTTCTCTCTCTTCTTCCTCAAAAAGAAACAAAACCCGGGTGTCTGCTCATTCTCAAGGAAAGAGAGTATTCACTTACCATCTTTGGATGGATACGTGTTCTCTTCAAAGTAATTTTAGATTTTTAACCATTTCCTGTCACCAGAACCCGCAAGGGGATCACGGCTTAAGTTGAAAAAATATCCGTGTAAACACCACCACTAATAATGACACTTACTGGAAGGAAGTGGAAAAGAAACGGGTTTTCAATATCAGGATACCTTTACATTTGACGATTGTTAGTTGGTGGAATTTATGCACAGGGAAGTTATTCAAGATGAAAGAGTCATTTTACTCTCATCTTAATTTTCAACAGGATCACAGAGAACCTTTACGATTCCTCTGACGTATTTTTTCAAACTCGTAATGGCTTCCTTTGCCCGTTTCTAATAAACCTATTGACGTTTTCATCCTCAGTGGAGCCATATTTAGCAATCCAAGAAATTGGACAGAAGCTCTGCTCAATGTCATTCTAAAGATATCCAGAATCCCCTTTTTAAACACATGTTGTGAATGTCCTGCTTTCCATTCATTTTACTAGAATTCGGTAGAAGCACATTTGTAAGAGCTTACGGGAAAGTTTCGCGGTCAAGGGTGAGATTACAGATGCTCTATTTTCTCCGAGTAAACTTTAAAAGAAAATTAGAGACTAAAGGTGCTACATATTTAGAATTTGTCGTAAACATAAACCCCAAAGTCGGAGATGCACGGAGTAGTAACCTTTTCCCAACTTTCAACCTTGAATTTCTCTACGTTTTCTCTCTCTCTCTCTCTCGTTAGATACATAACTTGTGTAACTAGTTTATACATAGCTGGTTAGAGATCCTTTGCCTTTTTTCGGCTATCTAAATATACACACACATGGGGAGGTATATTTGACTCAGTTATTTTTAGGCTTTAACTCTAACCATGCGAGTGCAACCGGGTACATATGGGATAAATGAGGATGCATTGCAGCTAATGCAAGCTCGTGCAGTTTCGCACGCGCTCAAAGATAAAAAACGGGTATGTACATTCCTTGGATGTGTATCCTGTGCATGTGCTACAAATTCCAGCTAAATGTTACCGGTTAGGCATTTTTCTCGAGGCACAGCTGAAACTTTAAGGATATCTTTAAATCTCGGCTTTCACAATGTCAGAATATGATTTTGAAGCTAACCTTGGGCGTTTCGTGGAAAGATTATGATTATCTGAGGAGATGATTAGAAGACCGTTATCATGATGGAAATAGAAACTGACAGATAGAATAACATATTGTTTTTGAGAAAACCTGTTAAGCAAGAGGATCAAATGTTTCAACAGGTGAAGATGATAATGAGCACATGCTAAGAAGTCGTTTTTGAAAAACTTTTCATCTTTTTACAAAAGCAAGCCGGCAAAAGATTCCATTTGTTTATTAGGTCATGTCTACTTAAGAATACGACTAATAATCCCTCCGTGTCTTCCAGCTATGCATGAATATTTATGGGGATCAAGTTTAAATGAGGTAAAGACCGTTGAAGATAATGTAGGCAGAGAAAAATCAAAGCTGCTTATTTTCTTCTCCTACTGCCAGAACATTAGTCCTGTTGTCAGCTCGCACTTGAGCTTAATTAACCTCATAATTCATTATTACGCAAGAATGTTTGTTCATTAGAAGGTGGAAAAATACTCGAGTCATTTGTTAACAGTAGTAAGTTTAGCAAATGCTTGTTCATTAGAAGGTGGAAAAATACTCGAGTCATTTGTTAACAGTAGTAAGTTTAGCAAAGAGAGAAAGAGACGTGTCACTCATCAGATAAAATCTTTGTGGAGGATGAGAGGATGCGATGACAAAGCTGATAATAGGGAAGATCATCAGCGTCATTTTCATATTCATTAGGTTACGGTGTAATCATCAGTGGCTTTGGAATTTTTTTATTTTCAAGTCTTAAAATAACGTAAACCGTGAGTTTAAGGTGCGTTCCAGGATATTCCATTTATTTGATTAGTAGAAACGTAGAAAGTAAATGCTTGGACTTTAGTCCCTCTATAATAATTTATAGGTACATCGGAAATCTAAGTTTTTTTTCGACGCCAGTATGTAAATATTAGTAATAAATTAAGAGTGCACTAATGTATAGGTCCGTTTAGTTTTTTTAGTGCACAACTAAAGTATCAAATTAAAAGTAGAGAGTAGTTAGTGCGTTATTAATCTGATCACTACTGATGACGTCCCACAAGGATGATGAAGAGAGAAATGACCTGTAAGATATAAATAGTATAGAAAGAATGCAAGAAGTATAACCGCCGTCGACAAGAACGCCACTCTGTCCTTTTGAAATATTTGACTTCAAGAATACCACATATAGAATAACACAAAATCTTTAGCTTGCACACACATGGATATAACATTTTATTTAAAAGTGTTTTGTACACAGTCTGTGTGTCTTCCCACTAGAGCAGACATTGGATTGCTACAGGCACGTTTTTATTTAGATAGATAAAAAAGACAGAAAAAAATTTAGCTTTATGTATATGTAACATAGAAGATGATCGTCATCACATCACCATCAGCATTATCATCATCGTCAACAACATCAGAGTGGAAACGAGGCAAGCTAAGAAAAATCCTCCCATCACATAATACACTCACTCATTCACTCACTTACCACATTTTACTGATCTCATCTCGTTTCCCTCTTGTGGAGATATATGAGCGCTGTAACAAGATGTAACGGACGGATAGAGGGAGAGAGAGAGTTGAAAAGTTTTCTGCCAAATCTTAATCTTGCACCGACGACCGACCGCCGTCGACTTGTATTAACTACATACATGCAAAAAATGCAGCGTGGTGGAGCAAAAGAGGATGCTATTCATTTTAGGATGACTGGGTTCAAATATATATATAGGGATATGTGGATACAAATGAAAATTGGTTTTTCATATAACTCCTTTTCTACTTGTACTTGAGAAAATGAGCATATATTTTTATACCAGCTTTACACATATTTACAAAGTTTTTCCTTTCTTATGCATAACGCAACGTCAGCATCGTGACACTTGCCGAATAAATAAGAAGGTATGAAAAACTCACACATATATAGATTGTATCACAATGCTCCGTGTGTTTACATGTATTAAAATATTAAAATGATTCCGTGATTAAAGACTTGTCTCAAATCTGAAGGAAACATTCAGATAGTAATGTACACACAAAAAAGTTATTTATATTCTTCATCTTTTATAACTGTGTCGAGTTAACTTGTGTTGTGCATGTTGATAAGAAGAACTACATGACAGATGTAACATCTTCTCTTGTACTTTTGAAAAAATGTATTTATTTTCGAGGATTTTTTATCAGCAGCGTAGCTATAAACTACCCTTGCAAAAGTCTAAAAGCTCACACAAGTTATACATATCTGTATATGCAGTTTTTTAAGTAGCATTAATAATTATTCAATACATTCATACAATCTTTGCGGTCGTGCTCTTGTTTCCTTTCGTGAAAAACAACGGTAACAAGTGCAACGCAATTTTATAAGAGAAGCCTCCCTCTCTCTCTGAATCCCCCCTGCAATCTCTAATTGTCATCGACCTCTTTCGCAGATTATGCTCCATTCCCTGAAATGATTTCACCTGAAACACAAGTAAACCACTCAAATATAATATTATTCACAAGCGAAGCAACAATATCTAAACTGCACTTGTGCTCCTACATGCACACACATACACACACAACTTGCTCCTTTTTTTCTTTCAAAGCTCTCTCGAGTATTTTCACTTGTTTAGTACATTGATAGCAAGCAACATGCTAGCAATTTGCCAAACATAACATTATATTGTCCATCACATCACGTAATCCTAAGATAAAAACCAGATTATGCTTTTGCTCTTCATTTTCTTCATTCACTTCTCTCTTTCCTCAATGTTATACGAGTTCACGCATATACACACTGCACATTTATTAAACCGGAATAAATAGTGAAATAGCTGATAATCACACAAGAGGCATGGATTGAGAGTACATGCATTCACATGTCCAAATAGAATCATTACCTTCCCTTATTACTTTACCTTCACGTTGTCCTCCCATCTTCCTTCATAACTGCATTCGTATAACGTAATATTGCACGTTTGCATATAGGTATATTTATATCGTCATCATATATCCCTCACTTTTTTTCACCGTCATCAACATCATCATCTTAAACAATATCACTATCAATCCACAATTTTTTCCCCTTTCTGCATTCCCCCGTTTCTCTCTTCATTTTCCTCATATACATACCTCATTCCATGTCAAGAGATGTGTAAGTGTGTTATCTAAGGCTAAACATTTTTTTAGTTTTCTTTATCCCCATATTCCTCATTCATTACATACGCGCTATTTTGTTGTCTATGTCTAACTTACTCTATTCACTTATTACATTTTCTTCTTCTCTCTCTTGCTGACAATCAAAGTTGTTGACTCGTTATGCACACTAGTAGCTTTATCGGATGGCTCATCCTGGCTCATCGTGGCCCGGCCATCATCCTTTTTTCGTGGAAAGATGCATATAACCTTAATATTATTTTCATGTAATATGCGCTACTTCCCCTTAAAAGATTCCAAGTTTTCTTCTCCTTTTTGGCTACTAGGATGCTGTCTTTGAAAAATGTATATATATATGATCGCATCTATATCATCACACATGCATCACCACAAGATAATATGATATGATAGTGTTAGTTGAGTAGAGTGCTTAAGCATTCAACCAGCCTAATATTTCCATTCCATGTAAAAGATTCACACACAGATACAGGAGCAACAGCCAGCAACCTGTCAGGTGAACGGTTACACTAATAATAATAGTCGTCGTAATAATAATAATAACAATCATTTTTGCCAACTCACCATCATCCCCAAAGAATATCTCAAAATTTATTTCTTTTATGGATGCATGTGTGGGGTACGCTATGGTATGAATCTTTTCTTTCGAAGAAGATACACTATTGAAGAAGCTAAACCATTTTTTCCTTCATAAAGTACAACAAAAGAAGTAAATATAATCCACATTTTCCACTGAATCAAAAGAAAGACGGTAGTAATGTAAATGGAAAAGAGGAAGACTCCTAAGTTATATATACGTATAGAGGGGAGTGATTGCATCATCATGTTTTCTCGATCAACAGGTATTCGATAAGTTGTTATTTGTGAGGATGCTCAAAAAAAACATGACGATATACAAGATTATTATGGTTTTGCTAGGATTTCATACATGCACAATCTTCAAAATACATCTTTCTCAACTCAGGTTGCTGTAATGATGGGTGGCATATTTTATATGAACATTTCAAAAAAATACATCTATATCAACACATTTTCTCAGACCACAGTACACATTTTCTTTTGACTCTATCATCTTGTAAAAGAGTAATGAAGATGAAGATCATTGCTGCTTTTGTAAACACCGTAGCTGATACGGTATATAGGTAAGGGAAGCTACTGTGAAGAAAAGAGAGAAAGATTGCATTCTAGTGTCGTATCAGGTATTTACTGGCAGGAGTCATTTTGCCACAGGAATGATTCAACATGCTAAAAACCACCACTCGTTTTCACAAACCTACGTTTAAACTGAAAATTGGCGTGGAGTAATCTGCATTGAATAGAGGGGGATGTTGTGTGTTCGTATTTATTAAAATGAGAGGGAACAAGTGCACACACATTGCGACTAGTGCAGTTTTGCGCATGGCTCTAAGGAATGCTATTTTTCTTGAAGAGTGCAGAGGAAAAACTGAAAATCACACGACAAAAACACGACACTTCCGTGTGCAGCTTGTTGTACTCAATGTAGCGTTATTATAACGCAAGTCATTTTGCATAAAGAATTCCCCATGTTCACTAACAACGTACCACCGTCACATCACATTCAAAGAAGTAAGGAGCAAAGTCATCATCACGTGAACTGACTCTTGCATAGCGAATAAATTGACGTGGAGTTGTAAAGCTGCTTTCATTAGTTTCCCCTCATATCCCAAATTAGTCCGTGTGAGAGTCATTTGTCCACACAGAAAGAAAAAAAGTGGCAGGGGGGAAGAATGTAAAATCGTTGAGAATTTAAGTAAATCAAATCTTTTTAAACTATTCCAACCTCCAACGATACCGACATGTCAAGAAATATAATAGGGATATTGGGTCTACACAGCCGAAATAAATTTGATACAGTTGCAGTCATCTGTACACTAGGTTTCATAGGGAATAGGAATTACAACATGAATAACTCATTTCAATGAGTATTTATATACTCATTTACTCTCTCGTCGATATATATGCTCGTTAGATAGAGAGAGAGAGAGAGGAAGAAAAAGTGTACAAATGTTTTACAGATATGATTATGGTAAATTGCACACAATTTGTCTTAGAAAGTATGCGCAATATGTGTAATGATATGGAGACTCAAACGTTTTTATAAATTGTAAAGGAGGCATGTCCCCAAGCTGTAAATAAACTTTGGGCAACAGCGAAACACTACTCATGTAACGGCGCACATGTAACTCGAGCAGAAACTCACTGACGCTCTCTTGCGCCCTAGTAATAATAAATCTGTAACAAAGACGGATGACGATGACTTGTGCACTTCGGCTCTTTTTCCACTTTGCCAAAATAACATGGTTTCTCTTGTTGAGAAATCGTTATTTATGCAAGGAACTCACACTAATAGACATGCATATAGGTTGCTTGCTTATGTAAATTATGTTGTATAGGATAATATGTAAATCTGGTTGTGAAACAATACGTCATTTTAACAAGGGATTTCTGTTTTTTATCTTTCTTATAGCACTCCTTGTTTCCCGGACTGGGTGCCTGGCAATGGTGGGATGGGCGGTCCTGGACCAGGAAATCAGTCAATGTCAAATCCCCAGCTGTCAGTAGTAACCACAGTTTGGGGAGGAATGGGCTCCGGGGTTCAAAGTGGTCCACATTCCAGCTATCCTGGTAGCACGGGCAGCTCCATGGGTCCACAACAAGGGAGCCAAGGAGGGCCTGGTGGTGTTGGAGGAGGTGTGCCTGGTGGATTACCTCCGGGCTATATGAAAAGCCCTTACGGAAACAATCACAATCCCAACATGGCAGCTTATCAGCAAAGGTAACAAAACAACTAAACTTTTACTCAATCATCATTTCTCATCTCGCTTTCCTCCTCCTGCCAACAAAACACTATGGTTAAATCCCATCTTCATTTACAAAAATATATTTGTCATCAAAATTACCTTTTTATCTTCGTCGTGGACAAAGAAGGACACACAAAAAAATGTCCCGGAAGCATCAGCCTACATAATTATTAAGATAATACGGTAAACATAGCCTTTCCTGTAGAATAGCAAATAGCTCCATGCTCTCAGCAACATAGTTGATGACATATGATTATTTACGATGCGACATTAGCTTACACTTGAAAGGATATTATCTACACACTTTTTTCTCTCTTCTCTTGTCCCACACCACAAACAAAAGCGCAAAAATCTAATGAGAGGTTTTATCTTTCTTCCCTTACTACGCTACGACTGGGGAAAATAACTGGCTAAAAGACAAGGTGTGAAGATGCTGTGTAATTAGTTTTGTGTGAACTCTACTGCGTAATCTACCATGTCGCAGCATATCATTCGTATGCATAAAAAAATGTATCTGTATGATATATACATACTATGCAGGAGGTTCTCTTTGTGGTGAAATATTCGCAAGTTGGAGATGAGATGAGAGAGGCGAGCATAACAGGCCAACTGATTTATAGCCTCTTTAAGCCTCCTCAACTTCCTTTGGCTTTCCTCTTGGAAAAAGCAATGGCTATGGTTATACCATTCATTACACTACATTACTTTTTCTTGTCTACGAACCACTGAAGAAAAAAATGTCTGAAGGGTACATATGCATGGAATCTCATTCATACTCGAGGAGATCGGGCCTATACTACTGTGAGAGATGTTGTAGGTTTTTTTATCAACTTGGTATTTTTCATCTTCTCTCTCTCTCTCTCTCTCTCCATATGTATGACCTGTGTTGAAGGGAACAAGAGAGAAAAAATACATTAAAATGATCACCTTTGCTCCTTTCTCTGCTGACATTGTATCACTGATAATATTACATTACGTGTGAGGTTGGGGTGGTGAAACAAGTTCATAAAGAATGAGCAAGTTATATAATACTGTGAGAGGAAGAGGCAGTGAGATACTCCTTACTTGTGTAGTGGAAGGAGAGGACATGATAAATCAAGATGAATGGCTTTGGCCACCTCTTCCTTTTCTTGTCTCCTTTTTCGAAGAGTGTGTGTACAAGCTAAACCAAGAAGAAAATGGGTAGCTTGTGTGGAAAGAGGAAATTAGGATCTTGTCACGAGTCTTCATCGTATCATATCATATTATGGAGAGAAAAAATGTTGTAATGATAAAAATATGCATAAGTGGTTCAAGTTTTCAAGGGAGAATGAATCGCATTTTTGTTGGAAAGAAAATTATAATCAGCTTTCCATCAAATTTGTTTGCTGAAAACATGGATTAGTGGTGCATATGCATTAGGAAGATTGAACCCTGAGGATGCATTATAATCATGCAGAAAACGCACAATAGCAAACACAAGCAGTTTACTCAGAAACCTCCCCTCATGTTTGCTTTTCCTCTTTATGAATATTCATAAGAGTGGTTTTTGATTAAAATTGAGGTTTCCTGCCTAAATATGCAGTGGAAATCCTTTCAATAAATATTGACATGATAGACCCTTACTCGGTTTTATATGGAGCTAGAGTCAGTTTTAAAATGAATTGGAAGCCATGTAGCCCTAATAAATTTAGCAAGTTCCTTTATTCCCAGTTGCTCATTAGTCTTATGATACATCATCATGTTTGCACCTTTGAAATATGATATCTCTATGTATTTGTGTCTAGCTGTATGTCGGCATAAAAATATGCCACCAAATTTTCCAACTCTGTTTTTTATCATTTAAATATTTAAAGGGCATCTTTTTGTGCGACATTTCATCTCTGCATTGACAATGAGTCTCACATGTGTCGAGTGTGTTCTACTCCCTCTTCCTGTAGGAAAAGGGCATTTGAAAGAAAGAAAAGAGGAAGAAACTGTATTTTTATGTATATGCACCCCCCAAAAGTGTGTATCGTATCGTCGGTCAAGTGGGAATTTCTGTGGAAAGGTATTCAAGTAAAGAAGAAAAGGCGCAACTGTTGACGACAGCCAATGTCTTTATATATGTTCATCATGTGTGTAACCTACCGCGCCGTTGTTGCCACACCGTAAAAATCGTCATGCCTCTGGTCTCCCTCTGAAAAGGCGTATCAACAACAGATACACTCATATACACAGAAAGAGATTTGGTATATACAAGAGAGGAGAAAAAAACGCTGCAATGCAATGAATTCTCATCTAGTAGTTTTTCTGCGGTTTCGTTAAATAGTAAACTATCCGGTTGTGTAGTGACATATGAAGAAAATAAGAAGCTCTCCTCGTAAGAACCAACGGTGATATTTCAGTTGACTTTATTAGTGAAATAAAAGTACATAGGAGGATGTGCATGAAGACAAAATTATCTAAATGAACTGCATGTCGAGTCGGGTGCGAGCGTACAACATCCGTACTTTTTTTTATAATCTGCATAATGGCTTGCATATAAATACTCACGTGCATATAACATGATAATGATACGAGTATCACTATTTGTGAATTGTTGGGTTTTAGCTGCATGGCTGCATAGCTGTGGGAACTTGAATAAAGACTGCACTCTTGAATCTTTTCGCTAACACTTTGTTCATAAGTAGACGGCTTGCTGAGAAAAAGTAGCTACTCACAATAATTGGCAAGCCTCCACGTAAAATTGTCTGCTTTTCTAATGCAACTCGAAAAACAAAAATTACAATCCAACATACACATGTGCTCAAGAGGAGGAATGATTAGATGAGAAAGAATATAAAAAGAATTGCGAGCGTGAAATGGGAGAAAATGGAGTGTTGTGTATGTGCGGGTTTATATAAATATGTGCTTTATGCACATCCTGGTTGAGATCCTTGTCAAGATTCATTCCTTGTAAACACATCTTAAAGAAGGCACGAAACACTAAAACATCCCATCAAAGTCGTTCTCTATGTGGGGTTATGTTGGCAAGAAAAACTGTAAAATGTTGAGTGAGTGGATGTTGCTATTGTTTGGGACGGAAGTGCATCTTTGTTGTATGCAAATAGACTGTTTTAGTTGAAGTGGAGAAAGATGAATGTGGATTTTGATTGAGGACTTAATTTTTAATGAAATATTTTTTTTTACTTTCTTAAAAAAGGTTTGGACCAGGTCAAGGTGGTGGTGGTGGAGGAGTACCGACTGGAGCTTCTCAGGTGGGGGGAGCAAATCAAGAGGGGAATTATCCGAATTCTTTAAGTGCTGCGGCAATGGTGGCTGCTACAGCTACAGCAACTGCTACAGCCACTGCTAGTGTAGTAGCCTTGCAGGAGAGACAAGAAATAAGTCAATATAATCAGGTAAAATCAGGCAATTTTTTTAACACAAATTAATTGTTTTACTAGTGCGTCAGGCACTAATTGCAATTGGTTAGTTTTTCTGAAAATTTTACCTGACCTGAAATCACGAACGATTACATCAATGCTGAAATTTTTTAGATGAACGCAATGCCAAATCAATACGGGATGCAATACAGTTCGAGTCAACAGCAACGCATGGCCATGATGAATAATGGCATGAGTATGAGTATGATGAACAGTATGAATGCCTCGAAAATGGGTCCACAGGTAGAAATCAAAACTTAAATTGTTTTTAAAAAATATGAAATTTTGCATATTTTCATATGCGTTTTCTTTAACTATCTGTACAACAGTCAACAACCGCCTACGGTAGAGGAAACAGGACTGCACCTTACCCCAATCCCGCCACGCATATGAGCCATAAGCGATCGCCAAGTCAACCCTCCCATGCCACTCCTCAACCAGGTTATCCTGGACCTCCAACAGGCCCTGGTCCCAATACAATGGCTATGACTCCAAACGGTCCTGGTCCAAACTCAATGGCTATGACTCCAAACGGTCCTATGGCTGCTAGCTACAATGGGGGTAGCTGTACACCGGTGGTAAGTATCAATTTACGCATTTGTTGCAAGCATTGTTTTTATCATACACCATTTCACTCATTCGCCTCCTTTACTTGGGATATTCGTGTAGTACGGAAACTCAGGGCAATATCCTAACAACGGACCAAGAGCAGGTTACGGTAGTCCCTACCCGAATCAAGGGAACATGGCAATGAACTACAACGGAGGAATGCGTCCTTCCGGTCCAGGAGGGATGCGATGCCCGGTTCCTTATTCCATGCCTAACGGACAGTATTACAACCCCTCGTCGATGAACCCCAACATGATGAATCATCCAAGTCATCCAAGTCATCCGAATCATCCGAATCATCCGAATCATCCGAATCATCCGAATCATCCAAATCATCCAAATCATCCAAATCACCCAAATCATCAAAGTCATCAAATGAGCAGTAGCGGCTGCAACAATCCTCACCCTCCCCCCAACTCTGCCATGGGAATGGGGATGAGTAACATGACCTCCATGACGAGCATGAGCAGCATGAACAGTATGAATAGCATGTCCATGATGAACAACCAAGTGCCCCTTAGCTCCCATCACCCTCATCCTCAACATCATCCCCACTCACATTCTCATCCTCACAGTCACAGTCAACAATCGCACAGCGGGAGTAGTATGTCCACCATGGGGCATAATGGTCCAATGCCTCCCGGAAACTCAGGCTCTATGGCGGCCAGTAACAATCCAAACGTTCCTTCATCGCACAATCCCACAATGTCCAGTTCTTTCATGCACCAAGGGCACCAATCACACCATCCTCACGTATCCCAACAATCGCATCATCCCTCTCAAGCAACACTCCCAAACCACCCAACACACCAAACGCCTCATCCCAACACTCCTCACCCTCAATCCCAACAACTTCCTCAACAATCAAGTCATCAGTACCCACCGACGGGGAGTAATGGACCAGGCGTTGTGCCACCGGCGATTTCTTCCTCTAATTTCGGCGACAGCTCTAGCTCGTCCTCTTCCGGTGGCCAAGGGATGAACAATGGGGGTAGCGGCAGATCAATGCATTCTTACCAACACAGTCCTATTCCAGGAAATCCCACACCGCCGCTAACCCCAGCGTCGTCGATTCCTCCGTACATGAGTCCCAACGGGGACACCAAGCCTGTGATAACTAGTAATCCTAGTGAGTGCAATCACCTTTTTTCTTAGAATATTATTAGCAATGATTTTTTCATGAAATCACTTATTTTTTCTTATAAAACTCTCCCGTTTTTTCCTTGGGCTAAAATCCGATCAAAATTCATTCATTGATTTTTTCCCATTTTTTTCTCTCGATACAGATGACGAATTAAGACTCACGTTCCCAGTGAGGGACGGGACAATCCTCGCCCCTTTTAGGTTAGAGCATAACCTTGCAGTAAGCAATCACGTCTTCCACCTCAAGCCCACCGTTCATCAAACTCTCATGTGGCGGTAAGTATCGTGTCTTATATATGAGTATCATGAATGAACTTTGTCCTCTATCTTCATCTCACAACCCATTACATCATTTATTTATTGCCATAGACTGAAGAAAAAAAATGTTGATCTCACTCCCAAAGATTCTCGGTTTGCTGCACCCATTTTATTAGCGGACCACAAAAATCATAAAAAAAGATCTGCATGTTTTTTTTCTCTCTCTCTCTTGCTCACCTGCTCATTCATTGGGAATGATGGAGCGTGACGGGATGAAGATAGATTTATGCAAAAATATTTTGAAATGTTTCACTTCACCTGTTTCCCAAAACAGACTTGACTAATGTTCTCGTTTCTCATTTTGATTGTGGGGCTAATAGGTCTGACCTGGAGTTACAACTCAAATGTTTTCATCACGAAGACCGTCAAATGAGCACGAACTGGCCGAATAGCGTTCAGGTGTCAGTGAATGCAATTCCTTTGACCATTTACCGTGGTGAGAATAAGGCATCTCATAAACCCTTGTACCTAAAAGACATCTCGTCGTCTGGTCGCAATACTTTACAAATCACGGTGGCTGCTTGTTGTTGTGTAAGTTTAACTCTCAAAAGCATTTACCCATATTGAATCCAATTACGGAGCAGTATAGATTTGAAAAGATCAGGAATGACGTATGTGTTAAATCTAATTTTGGGTATTTCAACAGTCGCATCTCTTTGTTCTCCAACTGGTTCACCGACCCAGCGTCCGCTCTGTGCTGCAGGGTCTCCTTCGCAAACGTCTCCTTCCAGCAGAGCATTGTATAACGAAAATCAAGCGAAATTTCAATGCAAGCATGGGTAACAACGGAATGAGCAACACTGATGGTGACGGAGTGGAGCAAACTGCAATCAAGGTAATGCATCTCTATTTTGTATATTTTTTTTCGCTTCTTTCCGCTAAGCAATGCTCGTAAGCATCACATGGAATAATACCCTTATGTGGTTTTCCTTTGAATTTAATCATCGCGTTATTCGCTTGCATTCCGCTAAATAAACATGATACGTCATAGACGGATGAGACAGTTCCGGGAAGGATCAAATTGAATTGAATTGATTTCACTGTTGACTGTCTCTTGTTACTCACTGCCCACATTTTCCCGTCCAAAAAATGTCTCATTTTTTCTCTGATTTTTCGCCAAAGGGGAAAATGTATCTGCTTGTGGAGCTTGTCAACTGCGGTAAATGGGTTGGGAGTAAAGTCAAGTTTCTAAAAATATAAAGTCTTTCCTCTCTCCTCCATCTTGATACACTTTAATTCCATGAAAAGTCAAGCCGACCAAAAATTGTGGATATTTTTTTTCATTCAAAATCACTTTTCCCCGAAAGTTTTTTAAGCTAGAGCGTCCATGCTGTTTTGAGTTTATATAAAAGATGTTCACCCTCAATATCGAGTTTTTTCGAGGAAAAAAGATAAAAATGCATTTACATGTCTTGATTCAGCCCATAGCCCATCAAATAAGAATTCATGTCATGCAACGTTATTAGGTCAATACGTAGGAGTCAAATGTGAGCCAAGTGCTGCTAGTTGGCTTAAAGAGAAGTCATCAAGGAGCAAACAACGTATCAGGGTGTAATGTGTGTTTTCCGCTGCTTCTCTTGCAACATTCGGGAGAAGATTGTAAAAAAAACTGAATCTTTCCCTCTCGCTTTCTCCTCATCCAGTGCTAGCTTGATCTTTTTCCTGCATTTCCCTTTCTCTTATAGCTAAATATATCTACTATACTCTGTGAAAGACATGTCTATATTTTAAGCATAACATCACAGGAAAGGGGATCTCGCTTAGTTTATCATGTGAATACACACGTGCATATGTATCTTTCTCGTTTATCTATACATGCGTGGAGGAAGCTTGGTAAAGATTTAGGAAGGGAAAGTAGTGAGCAACATCAACGCTAAGTACCCTTCACTTTTCTCTCTCTGATATTCCAATACTGTAGAAGAAGAGTGTGTGGCAACTAACAACATTTTATATCTCACACACTCTCCCTTTTTCTCCTCAACAATAGCAATGGGTATATTTTGGTCATAAGAGGATGGAGAAAAGTATGAAGGGAGGAAATGGGATTGACCGTGTATATTTTTTCTATACGAAGAAGCTTTACAACTGGTGTAAAGAGGAAGTGGAGAAATTGAACTGGCAAAAAGTAACCAGCCTGCATTCCATTTGATGGCTGGATGATGATACCATAAGGAAAAACGGTATAGACATATGCCTTCATCTATATCGGATGGTAACTAGCTGGAAAACAGATTCAATCTTAAAAGTAAAGAGAATTTTCTTACCCTCCGTGCACAACTGCATGTAGGTAGTGAAGGATGGGGAAAGTTGGCCAGGTTATTTTAAAAACGAGAGAAAAAACATTCTGGTTGGATTACTGAATTGTGTGTGGGGATGCTTCAAGGGAAAAAATTATGGTTACGCTACTGACTGTTACTTACTATTAAATGTATATATTTTGCAAACTCTGGATGTCATACTGTGTCTAGGTATATCTTTATAATGGCATCCTCTAAACCTACTTTTCAACTCAGGGAAACATATTATACAACTGGAGAATAATGATGACGACGATGTTGATTCCGTCTCATATCCTATTCCTTATCCAATATTATGATATGTGTATATGTTTTCATGAACATATTTCAAAGAAAGCTTTTCCCATCTCTCTTTTCCCCTTTTCATCATTTTCTGTTCTGGGAGGGTATAGGCCTTTGGCAGTGCTGGCTTTTTCTTGCTTGCATCATGACTTTCCTTGTGTATAAGAGCTCTCACTTGGTCTCTCTCTCTCTTACTCACTTTCTCTTTTTCTCATGGTTCCCCTCTCTCCTCTAATAAAGGATTATATAACATAAGAGCATTTACTCCTTTTAAATAACTACATGTTTTCCTACTTATATGTGTAAAAGAGGGATGTGATATTGGATACGAGGAAAATAGGGGCAACGTGGATCCAACCACTTTTTTTTAGGGCAGTGACTTCTTTTCACTCAAGTCAAGCCATATAAATGCCCATAGCATGTACCAACAATATAAGTATAAAGAAAATGGGGCTCAAGATGATGAAAACGTAGTGGAACAAGTACTTTTTTCACCATAGATTTTCTCTCTAGTGGAAGTACCATGTATTTATGGAATGATAGAAATAGGTCGTTTTTGCATATATGGGTATTTTCTCTAGCACATTCGATACAAAAGGATGATGCTGTGAGAGAAAAAGGAGGAATATTGAACTTTCCTCCCAAAAAACGCAGTCTCTTCTCTACTCCCCAAATGTATAATTTGTATAAAGGATAGATATCCTTACACGTAATAAACATTGTATATCCCTATATTCGTTTATTCAATATGAGAAAGCTTTCAATGACTAGTTTCTGCAGAGGCTTGTGTGATATTCCTCATTTTAGTTAGCTAGGTATCCACTTAATAGGATAGAGAGAAAAAAAATCTATGGGTAAAAAAGAGTGCGAAAACGAAGGGAATTTCAGAGATGGAGAGAAAATCGGACAAGTTTTTCCACATCCTTCTTACCATCTGGCTACTCTGACCGTCTTGTTTTATACCCTTTCTTCGCCTCATTTTGGCATGATACAAGATTTTTATTTCCTGTTGAGAAATGCAGATAGAAAATCTATTGGAAAAGTAGGTCTGTGGAAAAAGTTAATGGAAGGAACACTGGTTGCTACTTTTTGTACACAAAGCATATTTTTTTTGTATATATGTTTTCCCTAAAATATTATTCCTCTCTTTTTCTTGTCCATTATCTATTATAACTTTCCACTTGGAAAAGTCTCCATTAGGTAGTAGTTATATCTTTGTTTTTTTGTGTAACTTGTAACTGTTGTCGAGTAGCCAATACACCATCATCATGATCGCCGTTGTGCACCAACAACTTTGAGAGTTTTCCTTCTGTTTTATTTATCATCCTTATGCATACCATAGAATACTAGAGAGAAACGTACAAAAGGGAAAGTTCTCCTAGAGTACTTGCTCCTTGTTAACCTATCTCATTCCACACAGTTCTCTTTTCCATTTAGGGCAAGTAGGAGTTGATTCCAGAGAGTTTGAATCTGATGTCGTTTTCACGACAAGAAATGGCGACTTAAACGAATGAAAATGTATGCAAGTAATAAAGCAAAATGTAGGCAGGTTATACACATTCATTACTTTCAATAGGAGAAAGACTCAAGTTGATACGAGAAAAGTAGTCTTCTCCACTTTTTGAGATATATTCTTTATGAAGCTTGTGTCGGTGGTAGTGGTTTACTTGGTTTTTGGCTCGGGGAAACTAGAGAGATGAATAGAAAGAGGATATAATGCGGCCCATGTATAAATAAATATTATACACTCTTTTCCTCCTTGATTCTCCCAACCATGACTTTACTTCCTTTCCCTTTTCTCTTTCCCTTCCAACAAGATATTGTGTAGCAGAGAGAGAGAGAGAGAGAAAGAGAGACAGACGCTTGGAGAAAAAGTTAACGGATGAGAGGAACTACCACTTTTACTACGACTAACTTCTCTCTCTCCTTCGCTCAGCTTATGTGTCTACATGTAATAATCATTTATATCTTTGTGTTGTGGATGCATAAGTGTAGTACTTTAACTTACTCCCTCTCTTTCTTACTTACTTTCAGTTAGTGAGCAAAACTAGTAAGTGGTGGTGGCGGTGTATAATAAATATAAGGGGTATATGTATAGTTATAGCTAGCCTTATACTTCTTTTCTTTCTTTCTTTCTCTCGCACATACACACACACACACAACCGAAATTCCAAACCAAACATCTGGGCTCTTTCCACCGTATAAGTATGTAAGTAAAGTAAGTGAGTAAGTAGCAAGGAACGTCGCCATACGAATCGATTTCTTTTTCTCCCTCTTCCTCCTCTATCTCCATTACTTTCTCCACGAATTTTCAACCCATTCCCACGGACAGTTACACAGTTTTTTTCTCTTCTCCTCTGTGTGTGTGTCTTCTAAATACATAAGTGAGTGTGTATTAGAGGTGGGATGTATAACCAAGAGGATATAAAAAAGCACCGGCTATTATAGCCCATCTCCATCCATTATATATTCGTCGAGGATGTGTATGCGTAAATGTTGTAACTTTACTTACTTAAATTCACAATAAGTTCCGTGTGTCTCAAAAGACTCACTTTTCTCTCTTTCTCTCTCTCGCTTCCACTTTCCTTCTTGGGATAGCACCATTTTCCAGAGGTTCACATTGCTGTCCCTCTTCTCATCCCCTGCTGCCGCGTGCTACTTTGCACGTTTTTACACCAGGCGCAACTTTCCCTCTTTAAAAAGAGAAGCTTAAAGTTAGCCTGGTTAGCGTCTACTAGTCTCTATTTTTTCTGAGTAGGAGTCTACTCTCTAACCAATAAGCATAAGGTGGGCTTATTTCTTTTCACAAAATCTTTATAAGAATTCCCCCTTTCCAAAAACGAAGATCGTGAATGAGTACAAATTTTTTAAGAATTCAACCTCACGTGGCATACAAGTCTCATAGTTTCTAACTCGTCTATTTTCCATACAGGTACTTCACATTCATTTCATCTTATATGTACACACTTCTATCACATTTCTTATATGTTGAACCCATTTCACCTAGTTTTCATTGGGTTGAAAAATGCCATTGCCATGATGAACCTTTGCAGTTAGTTTCCCAGCAGGTTTAAGGGAACGACATGAGGTATATTCATATTGAATATACATAACACGGATCTTTACTCTGAAAACAGGGCATCTTGATGCAAGAGCTAAAGTGAGAGTGAAGAGTGTTCTCTTCTTGATGTCTGTTCCGGTTGCATGCCCTTCCATCTCGATGTACCACACAGGCTCTCTCATTCTCTGCCACAGTGAAGTTCCAAGTATTTATCATTTGTATTCAAACAGAGACGTTGGAATGCTCTTCCTCTCTCACTTTCTCTTTCACGCTTGGCACAGAGGAAGAAGCAGTGTTGCTCTACTCACTCCCTGGCGTCGCGGGGGGATTGAGATAGTGAAATTTTGAGCAGGGGAACTAAATGGGTTTTTACGTTAGACTTGAATAGATATATTTAGTGGATTTTGATACCTAGTCTACCTTCCCCCATCCATTAAGAGTACACTCACTGTATATCAGTAACATGGTATATATATAATAACTATTATATCAAACATCTTTTGTTCTCAAGATAATAAAGTAGATGGATACTCATATACGTATTGGAATATTACGGATATGCGATGATCATCAAGAGAGATTCTATACATTAGCTATATATCTTTTCCCCATTCTTTATGTTCATGTGTACATAAAAGCTTTTCCAGTTTCGGATGAGGAAAAAGGTTTGAGAGACGAGTGTGATTTCTCCCCAGTTGATTTCATATAAAATGGATGAAATGATGAAGGGAAGGAAGAATAGGGAAAAGCTCAAGATGTAGCTTCTTGTAAGCAAATAGTTAGAGAATGAGATATTGTGTTGGTGATGGTGGTGTGAGGACTGGTTTTATATATATATTTCTCTCTCTGTGTGTGTGTCTCTAACAACACGTATGGTTAGCTCATTCCAAACGTTTACATGTTTACAACTTGAGGTACTCCTGGAAGGGTATAAGCTCCCCACAAAAGAGTTGTAACATCAAGTTTTTACTCCTGCTAGTTTATATAGATATATTATACAGACCATTGTATAGCTAGAGCCATTCACTTGATCTCTTTGTTGGAACGAGCCAAGTTCATCTATCCATATCTATACGAAAATAGCACATGGAAAAGTACCCTTGTAAAGTTTTCTATTCACCACTGACGAGGGTAAACGTGTGGATATAAGAAGAGGAGAAATTCCTTGTGTCATATTTCTTTCCTAGAAGGTATATATATATCACTCCCTCTTCTCTGCATGTTCCATGGTTTTATCATTTTTCCAAGCGATCCTCTGAATCTGGCAATATTACACAAAATTGGTATACCTTTAAGTGTATAACTTTTTACAACTGAGCAATTCCCCTTAAGACTGAGAGTACACATCACCCAGGGAAAGTGTTGGCGGTGAAGAGTTTCCTCTGCAACGGCAGCGGTTACAATCACTAACTTTTCCTCGAAAATCTAAAGCTCTTACTCGTCTGTACCTTATTTCCCTCATCTATGATCCTCCACCAGTTCCACTTTTCTTCTATAACTTGTCAGTCACTGGACTGGGGTGAAAGATGAAAAGACATGAGAAATATATGGACAATATAGAATGTATTCAGCATCATCATCATCATCATCACGAAGGCATAAACAAACCCGCGTGAAATGCTTCATATACATGATAGGAATAAAAAAATCTACAAGAGGGGAAAAGGTACTTGATAAGCTGGGGAAAAGTTTGAAGCCCTAGTTTATAAGAAAACTAGGTTTTCTTCACAAATGAAAAGAGAACCAGACACTCTGGGTGAGTACACATCTTGTAACCTTTCCCCATTCCTAAGTTGCCCCTTGTGTAAGTCCATGTGTGTGTGTGAATTCTCTCCTTCTCCTACTTTTTTTGTTCTTGACATATACCAGACACTCTGGGTGAGTACACATCTTGTAACCTTTCCCCATTCCTAAGTTGCCCCTTGTGTAAGTCCATGTGTGTGTGTGAATTCTCTCCTTCTCCTACTTTTTTTTTGTTCTTGACATACTCTCTCTCTCTCTCTTCCTCGACTTCAATATGGGATGGTTACAGTGTACAAAGGAAAACTTTTATTTTTCCCATTAACTACACACAATACTATCCAGTGGGTGGTGTATATATAGGCCATGTCAAAGATACATTCACCCCGAGACAGAGTCAACATCTCTTGTGTACTTTATAAGAGTTTTATATCAACATCCCTACATCGCTACGGGTTTCTCCTTCAGTTAAAATGAATGGAGAAAGGAGATGTGATAGGCAGGAAGGGCATCATGTTATATAATAGTTATTTTCTTCTGTATTCATGTCCTTTCTTCAAAGTAGACTTTTACTCCTTGGGTGAATATGTGTGTCCCTAAAACGTATATTTTTGTTGTAAAAGAGTCCCCTTTGGCTCTACCCGTTTGCGTCTTTCAAGCCCCTAGCTTGGCTTCTTTATCCTTTTGATGGGATATTCTGTTTTTTGGATGGGATGCTTTCTTGTGTCATGTTGTGGCATGCTTTCTCCTTCAATGTCTATTTACATGCATGAAAGTTCCCCCTACGGCGTAGAATAAGAAAAGATGCTTTTCTCTCTCTCTCTCTCTTTCCAGTATGGTTATTTACCGAGGATAAAAATATATATTTATACATATATATATAATAATATGTATATATGTTCGATGCGGATGGATAGTTTTTACAGTATGTACACTAGATAATAGGATTTTTAGCAGTAAAAAATTGTATAATGGTATAATACGCTGAATAGAAAGGAATTCATACAGGGAAAAAGTAAATGTCGTGCTTTTGTGCTTGCTATATTGCTATTATGTGTATGTCTTTGTATTTATATAAGTGAAATGGAAGAACATTTGAGGAAAGTAATGGGACATATTCGTTCCCTTGTTTGTTTCAGGTGTCGCTCAAGTGTCCCATAACGTACAAGAAGATAACATTGCCAGCAAGGGGTCATGACTGTAAGCACGTTCAATGCTTTGATCTCGAGTCATATCTCCAACTCAACTGTGAACGAGGAGCGTGGAGGTGCCCTGTTTGCAAGTAAGATTTTTACTATTTTTACCTCTACCTAATAATAATGTGTTAGGGGGATACCTACCTTGTGGAGGGAAAAGTTTATGAAAATGCTGGTCTTACAGGAATTTGTGAGAAGATGTATAACCTTGTACACAACTAACGGACAGTTTTATAGAAGAAACGATAATAGAATTGCACGTGTACAAGGTTTATATGTTGTACATTAGGTGGATATTTTTTATACTAAGGATGTCTTTAAAAATGGTTGTATTTATGGTTCAATATGAAGTAGCAAAGTAAAATAATAATAAAGAAAAGACTGGGAGCATTTCCTTTTCTTTTTCCCCCCTTTTTATGTGAAGTGAATATCGGTGTGTAACGAAAATCGCTTTTTCTATTCTCCCTCAACAGCAAACCTGCTCAGCTTGAAGGGCTTGAGGTGGATCAGTACATTTGGAGTATTTTACAAGCACTCGGCTCTAGTGATGCTGACGAGGTTACCATCGACTCTTCGGCCAACTGGAAGCCTACCAAGAATGTTCCTGGTTGTAAGGTATGTACACAAGAGGATGTTATAAATGTCGCTTTTACTAAAAAACGTTTACTCACTCTTGGGTAGAATTAAATTTACAGATGATATTCAACGTAGGAATGTACATGTGGGGGGAATCGATCTTGAAAATGCTAGACAGAGTTCATATGCATAAGTTGGATGAAGTAGATTTATCATTAGAGAAAATAGATTAGTTGGGATGGTAGAGAAATAAGTTGTTGATGGGGATACATCCCAGATTGAGAATTTCATTTGGTCTTGTGTAACCTAGTCTGGTATGTATTTTGAGGAGGATGGATTGATACAAGTGGAATATTGAATTATATAGGTGGAATTTGAGGAGAGTGAATCATGCAAGAAAATGAAGGCAATGAGTCCCGGCAACTTACCTCTTCCTTCTGGCGGTGGCTCGTGGGATTCCTCGGGAGCAGTGATGAGTCCTTTCGCCCCAGACATGAACAGTATTGCGTCTGGGTCTTTCATGCAAGGTTACGGGAATAACAGTGGAGGTAATAATGGCTCCTCTACAACCTCCAGCTCGAATTCCATGGCGAGATCAAATTCCTTCGACTTCTCCACGGACCTTTTGGGCGGACCATTGAGTCAACTTGCAGACTCGGTTAATTCCCTAGATCCGCTGAGCTCGATTGAGAAAACGATCAACGAGCAGGTGGGAGGATGTGGGAGTAACAGTAGTAACTGTAATAGCAACTCCAATCATCCCAGCATGCCAATGCCAGCACCTCCATCCCGGGAAAGTGGAGGGAACGGCTGTACATCACACCTTCAGAATCAACCCCATACCCCACAAACCGGTCCAAATACACCGCATACCCCACACACTCCTGGACAACAGGCTTTAACCCCAGCTGGAGGGAATGGACCACCAAGTGTGGGATGTGGGAGTGCCAATCCTGACCTAGGTATTCCTGATGACCTCCCATCTGACCTCAATTTTGATCCAGAAGCTGTGATAAATGGTGAAGGTTCTGGGAATGAATCTCTGAATGTGAGTAATAACGCTAATAAAATCCGTTTCCCTTTGCGAAATATTTCGTCTCGTATGCTAACTTCCTTGTGTATTGCATTGTTACAGCTATTGCCTGACTCAGGTGTTGATCCTATGGAGCTGCTGTCGTACCTCGAACCAAGTGGATTAGCTACTCCTCCGAGCAGCGGAGAAAGCAACAATTCCAACATTAACTCCACAACTCCTGTCGGAACATCCGCTTCCGATGATCTCTTGTCACTTTTCGACTAAAAATATGTCTTCAAGATCTACAACAACAAAAAGTTTTGTTTTATATGAAATACCCATACATATATATACAATTATAAATATATATATATATACTATTGTACATAATTATACTGCACAGAGTACATATGAATCATATGCATATAAAACAATGTATGTGTAGACAAAGAGGACAAATCTGTAAGCATTAAGAAGAAAATAATCATTCATAAGGTTTTGTTATGAAAAAGAAGGAAAAAACCACCGTTGAAATGCTATCCATGATGAAATGTTTTTATACTTGTATCTGGATAAACATTACCGATCTTTGTTACTGTACTCTCGTTTAACTATACATATATTACCATACAATATAATGCATAAATAGGAATATTTTATTTATAGCAAAAATATGCATATAAATATACTACATTACTAAGATATATCTAATTAGCTATTCAATAGAGAGATAAACCATGAAAAATCTTTCGAAGGAATGATCTGAAGGCCTGCCTCCTTCGGTTTGTAAGTTCAAAGTAATTTAAGCCAATGTATAAATTATTATACAGTACGTTTTTAACAATAAATATATATACCAGTTAGTATATAGCTAAGTAAAAATGTCGAATAGAAACTGGTAGTTATTTTTTTCGTAGTTGGGTCGAAAAAAATTCAATCAAGGGAAAGAATCAAAGTTGAAAAGTCACTTCATGTCATTTTCATGTCAGAAAAAGCCTCATAACCATGTAAGCTAAATGATAATGTTATTTCAGGTATAATATTATAAGGAGCACATTTTTCTGTATATTTTTACCTCTGGAAACCTAATGACCTCCTTTACTCCTGACACTTTGTAATTGTAACACACAAAAAACAATATATAATAATCACAGTTACTACAATAATCTGTACCAAGTTTACTTTAAAAACTCGACATTTTTTTGTTTGTACTGACTAATCTCTAGAAACTTAAGGAATTTACAATCTAGTGTGTATACAACATTTCTATTTACAAATGTCAGTATACATTTCTTTCTCTATTGTATACCTACTCCAGAGAAAACTAGGGTTGTCGACTTACCACAATTGTGACTATTTACATGATAATTATATACCCCACGCCTACTTTGTATTTAAAATGTTAGATTTTTTTGTTTTTCTAGCTAGGCACACGTGTACATTTTGTGTAATAATGTAAAAGTTGGCTAAGAAAGAGAGTAGTTTAGAGGTCAATCAAATCAACTTTCTTCATCCCCGCCAACAACCCTGTGTAGAGGAGGCTTGCAAGGAAAACAATATTAATCAGATAAATGATACACACTCATCCTTACAATATTAAAGATAGAGATACTAACACTGTGGCAGTGAAACTCACAAATTTCTTTAGTTTAGACAAGAAGCTGTGAAAGAGAAAATTCTGTGTAATTTGTTCTCACTTTCTGTGACTTACTTTATTAACACAAATATATATTGTCTAGGTGTAGCTGTGTAGGACTTGAGTAAAGTTTATAAACAAGGTACATAAGGGAAAGGGGAAGAGAACGAATATGGATGCTTTGTTGAATGTAATGTTCCTTTTCACGGTGAAAAATAGTTTACAAGGTAATTGCAAGATGTGCAAAGAGTATGAAGCCTTTTTGAAAAATTGATATTAAACCGGAGAGGAACTGCTTATTTAAAAGGTTAGTGGTTGGAAAGGATGAAGGGTTTTGGAAAGTGTATTAGAATTTACAAAAGATTTACACCTGAGGTGGGAGATAACTGTAGGATAGTGAGATTGGGCAGCAGTATCGTTAGAGTAGTAAGATTGATTTTTTAAGGAAGTTTAGTATGAACCACTTATGGCGAAATTGATTTGAGAAAAAAAAAGTTTCACTCAAAATGTAAGAATTTATTGAGCTAAGAAACTTTGTGCCCTGTTTGTCAGCATTACATAAGAAGGTATGTAATGTAAGGTAATATATACCGGAAACAATGGTTGTATGGGAAAGAAAATTCTATTAAGAATGTACCGTGTACAACGGTATCCTAAACGGAAGTATTCATTTGTTACTGTTCAGTAATTTTTTTATTTCGGAGAATAATGTTTAAAAAAAGTATCTCAATGAGCAAGTACTTTCACTCTCTGTGCTATGTAAGAATAATAATATTTGTTTCAAGCGGAGATATTGATTGTATTTGAGAAGATAATAAAGTCTCTCACTTCAAAATGCAGAAAAATTGGAAGTTTGTAGATTTACATTTTATTTTTCATAAAAACCTATCACAAGCAGAATTATAATTATGCGACTTGGTTCTTTCTTAAAGAAAATTCATTTCATTATTAAGTAGATTTATTGGTTTCAGTTTGGAGGTTCATAACAATTTAAGAAACTATCGATGTCCTTAACAAACTTACTCCAATTTACTGAATCCTCATATTTGGATAGTGCGACTGCCAAAAAACATTGAGTACGACCTACGTACCTGACACTTTAACTATAGCAATTTTTACATTTCAAACGGCGGTTTACCTACTCATGCCTAATGTCATACACAAAAACCTTTCAATTAAGTTTACACACCTTAATGCCATATTGAAGACTGTCTTTCGTCAAAATGCATAAATAGATAAATGTGTATTTTTTCTCTCCCAATAATCTACATTAAACACAACTGATTTAGTTAGATTCTACTTATAATTTTTTCATACATCAATGTTTGAAAATTTATAATAAGGTTCATCATTGCATTGCAACTTAGGATTACTTTTTGTGTATCGAGCGATAAATTGTTCTAGGTAACAACCTATCATCCTTCCTCTCACCGCTTGTGTGCATACGGAACGGAATTTGTGTTCAACCAACTTACATTAACCATCCAACAAAATTTATCTACTGAAAAAGAATCTTGACCCTCCTCGAAACGTATTATCAGCTAGGAAAGAAATCATAACTCACAAGTCAGCAAACAACACATCATGCATCAATTCGTTAAGCATTTCCACATAATTTTAAATATGATCTCTTCGTTCAGACCACACAGCATTTACAACACAAAACTCTCATTGTCAAATGCATACATCTTCCCGTGAATCTTTATGCTTGCAACTCTTAACAAGTAATATATAGTCCCTAAGAATGAAACTCGAATACAAACATTTCATCACCTATCTCTACATTTTCTTCAAATCTTTTCATACGAATCCGCTTGTTTGACTTCCTCAAATAGTAAATACAGATATCAAAGCTCTTGTAAAAAAAACACTCTCTTTAGATAAAAAATATCTTCCTTCCAACAGCGACCAACATCAAAGATACACCCACTCCTCCTTCCTTTCCAACGTTTTCAATGCTCAGCATAAATATTTACTGAAATTCAATTCTGCGATACGACTACACTCCATCCTTTTTCTTCTGATTACTCCAAGCATTTACGTATCATGTTAATGACTCAACCATGATTTTATTCGTATCATGGCATCTTCCAAAAAAGCATGCTATAAAGCAATAAAAAAATTCCTGCTTCCTCTCTTACACTCCATAAGACTCCGACACCTGTATGCATGCAGATCAGTTCATTTACGCGTGTGGCTTGCTTTTAATTTTCCTTTGTGTTCGCCCAACACAATCCTTCTCCACTTTGTACCAAGTCTCACCTGAAAATTCAGTGAATACAGAGAGGAATTAAGAAAATAACCAGTTTCCATATATTCCCCAGTGTCTTCTTTCATATTTGTAAGTGAATATAGTCTAGACACAGGTATGCACACATGAAGAACAAGTATTCCAGGCATTTATTCTGACGTATGAAGATTCACCCCTTAAGGATATTTTTTCTTAACAGGAGCAACCTAACAAGTTGTATAGGTACATAATGGAGATATGATGTACCTTTCTCACTTGTTCTGCCACCACTCAAATTTCACATCTCTCTGAGTACCTGTCCATGCATGCATGAAGACTTGAATTGTTACTCTGATGAGGATAATGCTGACGGTGGGTAAAAAGGGTGAGGATGATCCTAGTGACTGATATTATGAGCTCTTTACTTGTTTAAAAAGCGTTTGTCTGCTGTGTAAAAAATAATAAACAGGTAGGAATGTAAGAGCAGGTGCAGGAAGCTGGCTGTGTTTATCCATACACTAAATCCGTTTTTAAAGCTGCACTTGGCCCTATCACTTTACAGCTTCATTCCACAAAATAATGCAAGTGAAATGGAGGAATGTGCTGAAAAAATCCTCCGTCTAATTTTTCTCTCATTCTGTGAAAGCGGTGGTGGTGCTTTGGAAGTAAATTAAGGTGTGAGGTTTGTTGCATGTCTTTTAATGGTTGAGTTAAATGCTTGAGCACACACTAAATTAAATGCACGCAGAGGCATAGTGCACACACGTGGGGAGAGACTTTGCGTGTTTATATTGTTGTGTAGGTAAATGTGCGAATGCTGAGTTGTCTCTGAGTTTGACTGGGAGAATAAAATTGGGAAAAGAATGTGAAATGTGCTTCGGGGCTGGCATTGTGATTGGTGGAGTGACAAAGAAATGTGGATTTAAATATGAAATTATGAGTTTGAAATGTCAACATGGATAAGGGAAGTAGGATCAAGTGTTTCATAAGTTGGCTTACTCACGGCATTGCAATATCCCGTGATATAAGGTCTCTGAAATAAAGGAACATCAGCAATCATGGACAATTCTAAAATTCTAAAATGAGTGACGAGGATGATATCAGGAGGAGTAATAACAACAACACATCGACAACTGATCAATGTGACAGCGTTGGTCGGGACTCTGCGGAATGTCGAAATTCAAATAGATTTCTAGCGTTTTTAGGGAATCTTTGTTGTAAATGCAGATCTGGTAAAGGTTCCCAGTCTACTAGTCATGAAGGGTCGGAGGGAGATAGTCAACATGGAAAACGTCATAATCCAGTTCTTCGAGCATTTGCAACTGCGTTCAGTAGAAGACCTTTAGTTGTTCTGCTATGCACAATTATTCTCGCGTTTTCAGTTACATGGATTGGCTTGTCAGAGTACGGACTTCCGGAGTTTGATGATCCATATCTGGTATGGACTATTTAAATCTCTATATCGGTGGCCACTCATCGAGTGGTTACGCAGTATTTAACAAAAATAAATAATAAAATTAATCGGCGTTGTAGGGATTCGAGACAAGGTCAACTTCAATCGCTAACAGACTAATAACATTAGAAAACTTAAAGAATGAAATTAGTCAACTCCAAACACTGGAAAACTATCCTGGAGAAAAGTTATCTGGGAGAGAATGGCGAAGACGACGGAAAAGGCAAAGCTTTCAGGCTGAAGTGGGCAATCAAGAAAAAGATGACATTTTGGAGTTTAACAACCGCGACCTATGTACACCTGTACCATGTATGTTTTACACCAAATACACCAGCACTATTCAAGTTAAAAAGATTTTCCAAGATTTACTTTCCATTTTCTAGTGGAGGACTACTCTCGAGTGGCACTGGAAGTGAAAGAGCCCTCAAAGATTTTCGACTACGAAACCATCATGTTAGTCTGCTTTTTTCAGAAAAAGGTGGAGGATTTACAGAGCTTTGGAATGGTGTGTGAAAAAGATGCTGGGTATGAGTGCTGTCCTGGATGGTCACTTCCGAATTATATTGCCAAATACACTAATAAAATTGATTGTGCTCAGCTACAGGTAGGAAAAATCGTAAACGAGGTGAACATTGGTAAATACAAGAGCAGATACTTGATGTCAAGATTATTTGATTTTCAGACTTCAGACATACTTTTATTCGAGAATGATATGGAGCTTTGTCGACATTTGTACCAAAACGAAACCCTACATAACATTCAAGGAAACGGAGAATGTGGGAGACGGGAAAGTGAAGTTTGTCCAAAAATGTGTCAGTATGGAGGTAGTCTTCACAGTGCGTATACCATTACGCTTGATAACAGTTATCTAGTTAAAAATGTAAAACTTTATTGATTTATTTTTTTGAATCTACTAACCGAACCAAAATGATATAAAAGTGGTATTTTGCAGGAATCTCGATTTACAATGATAATCCTGCCGGTAGCAAAAACGTCGAATGATCATCCAGGAATAGAATTTTTGCAGGATGAGCTGGCACAAATAACTTTACCAAAGGATTATGTATCATTAATAGGCTATGATTTTGGTAATGTCGAATTTACAACTTTACAAATCCTAGAATGGATAGTATTCCTCCAATATGAAATGCAATTTTCAACTTTTTTTTTATCAATCCTATTCCAGGTGGAAAAGACACAACCTTCAAAACCTATCTCGTCTCAGATCTACAATATGTAGTTATCGCATCAGTCTTAATCTTCCTTGTAGTGTGGTTCTACACGCAATCTATTTTCGTCACAATAGTATCCTTCGGGATTTTAGTTCTTTCACTGGGAAATTCTTATTTCATCTATAGCGCCATCCTAAAAGTTCCATACTTTCCATTCATGAATATGCTGGTCACAATCATAGCCATGGGTAAGTCACCATAAAAATCTTCATCGACACTGTAGTATTCCTGAAGACATTAAACAGCTAATTAAATACTTTCACCAGGTATTGGAACTGATGGAACTCTCATCCTCGGATCACAATGGCAAAGTCTTAAAACCAAGTATGCTTCTCAGCGCGAGGAAAAATTCTACTGGGAGAAAATCATGACCGAACTTCTTGCCGAGACCACTGCTCCCCTTTTCATCACCACTTTAACCACTGCCGCCGCCTTTTTTGCTTCGTTAAGCAGCTCCATTACAACGATCCGTTGTTTTAGGTAGGTTTTTACGACATTAATGTATTTAACAGACTACCCAACTGTAAGAGTATACAATAGGTTAATTAAAAATATTACAATCCGCAGTATATTCGCAGGGACAGCTACTTGTGTAGAATTTGTTCTCATCTACTTTAGCGTCCCTCCCGCACTCATTCTCAGCGATNTATTACAATCCGCAGTATATTCGCAGGGACAGCTACTTGTGTAGAATTTGTTCTCATCTACTTTAGCGTCCCTCCCGCACTCATTCTCAGCGATCTGGTCATCATCTACCTCAAATCCCTTTTACCTCAAGAATCCGAAGTGAAAGGGAAACTTCACTTGAAAACGCTTCAACTGTATCGCCACTTTGATGGCTTCCGAGCTTCTCTTCATGTGTTCAAAAAACCTTACACTTGCACAAAATCACTTATAAAAAATCACCGCGCCAAGTGTTGGCTGACTGCATTTCTCATTTTAGTTGCAATCCTGATGTGGTCCACTTTTGTCGTTTTTATTCATCCCAAATTCCAGCTTCCTAACACTGAACAATTCCAGTTGCTTTCGAGTGACCACCCGATAGAGAAATATGATAGAATAGTAGAGCCAGAATTCACCCCAAGTTGGATTCCAGAAGAAGAGCTTGCGGATAAAATGACTGTGTATTTTATCTGGGGCTTGAAAACACTTGATATTGGAAATACTCTAATACTGAACAATTCCAGTTGCTTTCGAGTGACCACCCGATAGAGAAATATGATAGAATAGTAGAGCCAGAATTCACCCCAAGTTGGATTCCAGAAGAAGAGCTTGCGGATAAAATGACAGTGTATTTTATCTGGGGCTTGAAAACACTTGATATTGGAAATACTTTAGATCCTACGGACAACGGTGTGATGCAATTCGACACAGAGTTTTCTATGGATAACCCTTCAAACCAAAAGTGGATGAGGAGATTATGTTCGAAATTGAAGAAACAGCCTTTTTACGATGAAATCGCAAATTCCATGGTTGGCGCTCATTATGACAGTTGTTTTCTTGAAACGATGATCAAATGGATGAAAAGAGATTGTGAACATATTTTCTTTAAAAATGTCAGCTACACTCCGTGCTGTAAAGTTTCCAAGTTTCCTTACGACTCAGATGTATTTTCAAAATGTGTCGGACTCGCATCCAGAGATATGCATAGGACTCCGTCGTCCTACTTTAGAAGTGATGTTGCTGGACCAAAGTTTTTTCTCATGTCAGAGAATTTAAAGAATAATAGTAATGATACCTCTAGAGTTGGTAGAGATGGGCAATTAGCAACTTTTAGTTTACGGGTGAAAACAAACGTGTCATTTTCTTTGGCACATGAGAAAATGGATATGTTTTATAAACAATTAGACACATTCTTCAATGAACATGTTCAATCTGAGAAAGTTCCGCTGGGATTGGAAAACGGATTTTTTGTTTCGGCTCATTTGGATTTTTACGATTTGCAAACTAGCTTGCTCATCGATACCGTCCAAAGTGTATTTCTTTCGGCAGGATTGTGTTTTCTATTTTTGTGGATTTTCATTCGAAAACTTCGTGTCGCAATAGGGGCTGTAATATGCATTTTTGCTATAGGTAAGTTCATGAAAACAACATTGCTAAATTCTGATAAGTTTACATTTTTGTTTTAAACCATTCATTACTAATTATAGCACCCCTTTCCATTCACAGTTATCGTCTCATCCGCAATATTGATTACCGCCTTCAACTGGAAACTCGGTGTTTTCGAATCAATTGCTGTAACAGTCGCAATCGGATTGTCAGACTTTACAGCTCACAATTCAATAGAATTTTCCAAACGAAAGTCTGTCGCTGAAATGACATCTCCAACGTTTTTTGGGGCAGTGACGACGATAATCATGGGACTATTTATGCTTCTTTGCTCCAACGTTCTTGTATATCAGCAAATTGGAGCATTCTTTTTTGTTCTCATTCTTGTGAGCTGGACCTACTCGGTCTTCTTTTTGAGCCCTGTGCTCACTCTATTTGATTTCATTTGGACGGCAATAAGACTGAGAAGAGTGCCTAAACCGACGACTTCCCTCTTTCAAAGTGGCACCATTCCTGCCACCTCCCCTCCAAATAACGTTCGCTCTGAAGAAGATGAAACGTTAGAAGGAACTGTGTACTGTAATACAATGGTAGCAACTAGGCGAAAAGGGACTCTTCACAAGAATCGAGCTATAAGCGAGCCTGCAATGCATAACGCAAGAAACTCTGTTCATTTTGGGAGGTCTGAAAGTACCGAGCTTGTTGAATCTCCTCAACCTCGAGGAGCTCGTAGCCAGAATATGATGGAGCAATGGAAACTTTTAAAGAAGCTTGGAACCGAAACTGCTGTGTAAAATGAATTTAATATTGAAGGAAGCTTATTAGTTGCAGTTTACTGTCAGATGTCTAATGCAAGTATTGTTTAATAAAATTTATGAAAAAAGATTAGCACAAGAAGGAACTCCATGTTAAGATCGTGAGAATAAAATTATTTATTTAAACTGTCATTTACAATTTACAGTACAACATTCTCTATTCGAGTTCTACTTTAACCATAAACCACTCTTCAAGGTCAAAATGACAATCAACCTTTAATCCATGAGTGAATAAATCCATTCTGAGATCATAGGTAATAGTGTCCTCATAATATCCTCTCTCGTTTAGGGACATTACCATTCCTACTGTAATGTCATCTTCTGCGTCACTAAATCTTCCCATTTTCAGATTAACTGGATTTTCTGGGTCTCCGTTTGGAATTCCATCGATTGGAAAATCGTCAGTAGTGAAGGGATATTCGTTGATTATTGTAAGAACTTTAACGTTCCTCTTGGCAATCGCTTGAGTTAGTAAGTCAACAGAAATTCCGAACCCGTTTGAAGTTCCTGGAAGGAATATGCACACTATTTCCATTTCTGTGCGGTCCAATAAAAGATGCCTGCAATCAGCTTCCAACATTTCCCCAGAAAACATACACTTCTTGAGAGACTTTGGAAGAAGACGGGTTCCATAAATAGAAGACGCTTTTAAAAAGAATGACTCCAATGACATACATGGAGACAGAGATGAGCATCCAAAAGTTCCATCATGGCCTTCAACGCAGTTGTCTAAAAGAATTTTGCGCATTGACTTTCTGTTTCGAATGTTCATGTTTTCTAATGCAATCGTAGGGACTTTGAAATCGCTGAATAGTGTAATGAGATACTTTTGCTGCTTCATAAAGCTTGTCCATAGTTTACTATGTATGGAACTTGTTTGAAGCCACCTTCCATGAATATAAAATCCCTCCAATTTTAATTGACAAGAGAGACCTTTCATTTGGATAAGAATCTCGTCAAAATCTTCAATAGTAGAGTTATTGTTATCAGTATAATCCATCAAATGTATAAACAGTCCGGTCAAAGTGGATTGATGACGCTTTAAAAATTTCATAAGGGAAGACATTTGCTCGTCTTTAGGAAGTACCAAGTATTTAAAGCTGAGTCCACGTAGACGGGGAAAGTCTTGTCGAAGAATTGTTGTAAGTGCTAAAATGAGGGGGGGACGGTTCTTAGGTAAAATATCATTTGGGATAGATGCCTTCAAATCCAATCCGAGATTAAGTTCAGTTAAATTGTCCAACTTTAGTTTTTCTAAATATTTCGTTTTAACTGCATGAAGAGTGTTTAGTCCGATACACAACATTTTTAAGCTCGCCAATCCAGTCGTCAGTCCTTCAAAAACGATAGAAGGAACAGTCTTATAGAAACTAAGAGATTTTACTAGATGAGGAAACTTGAAAGTGAATGTTGACAAGGTTGTGTGGTCAAGAACGTTCTCATTGTTAGATGCATCTCCCCTTCCATCTCTATTACTTGGAACAAAATGTTTGTTAACATGACAGTGTCGAATTCCTAGCTGGGAAATGGCTTCAGTTCTTTCTCCATGTAGCGTGGAACGACTGACAGTGATGTAAACTGTTCTCCCTAAAACTGTATCTATGAGTGAATGCCATCTTTTACAAACCAAGGGTGTGTCGTGTAGTGGAGATACATTTCTCAAAATTTCGTACAAAAGCTAGAATTTCATAAATAATAATTAAAGAATGCAGATTGTAATAAACTGCTAGAGTCCATACTGGTTAAATAAATCATTCACCTCGTCAGTTAACTGGTTTATTGGGCATGGTCTATCCATTCGCTTGTGGGGATCATCCATTATTTGATTAAATAACTGTTTTGTACAATTTTGTGAGTAAAATGGGCGATATAATTCTAATTTAAATTAAGAATCTTTCAATCATGTAAAATTACGAAAAATTGGAGTTTATATTGTTGTCAGTGTTGTTAGAATTTGGAGTTTACATTTTGATGTTGCTGAACAGTTCTATGACAATTATATAGCCTTATTAAGTGTTCATATTTGCCCTCATATTGTATACTTAAAGGAGACTTATTAAATCCAACATCAGTAGAAGCTCTTTAATGATTTTTACAACAAGTTTTGACTGAATTGAACAAGGCATTTTTTATCCTATATGATTACATTCAATTATGTCATTATTCATTTACATTACATTCCTTTTCATTGTGAAAACCAATCGTTAAGATAAGTCACGTTCAGATTATCCAACACGTTTAAAGTGTATTTATAAAATTCAGAGTAAATATGTTCAATCCCCTTGTCTATATTCTCGTAATAGCCTCTTTTGTTAAGTTTCACGGTGAGAGCGACGTAAATAACCCCTCGCTCACGCTCAGTTGGATTGTTCCTTGTTCCAATTCTCTCTGGCAAAAGAGTAATTGGAGATCGAGGGTCACCATTTGGAAAACCAATACCCCATCCTACTTGTCCGTTTTGACGGCGTAGATTTCTAAACATTGTCCAGTCCCCAGATATTACAAGAGATTTGAAGGACCTGTTCGTTATTACTTTATTTAGAGTTTCACGAGTGACCCCTAAATTAGCTGCTGGGGCAGCAGGTCTCAATAATGCTAGAAATTCCATTTGTGGGCGTTCCAGCAAAAGATGGTCACAGTCTGCTGGAGACATACTTCCAGAGAAGAAAGCCATCTTGACGGTCTTGGGAAGTAGACGAGTTCCAGAAATAGAGTTTGCTTGGATGCATACCACAGTGAGGAATATACAAGGCGAAAGCGACGAACATCCGACGGTAGAGAGAGTATCAACCGAGCCCTGAGGTATAGGCAATGCACGCAGTACAGGGCTTTCTTCAATTGAGAGGTTTTTCAATGACCTATTTCTCACGCAAATTGATTCCAGAGTAATTCTTGAAAGTTTGTAATTGCATATAAAACTCCGAAGAGTGGTTTGCTGCTTGATTAAACTCGTCCACAACCTCACATGCATTGAACTTTCTGGCAACCATTTTCCAAAACAGCATATTTCCTTGAGTTTCATCTCCCGAAAAAGTTGCTCAGCTTCGACTAATGTTTCATCAAAATCAGGGATGCTTGAAGTTCCATCCCCTGCTGCGTGATTGACAAAATTTAACCAAAGCCATCGCAAAGTGGTGGTATGTCGCTTTAAAAAGGCCAAGAGGTGGGAGGTAAGCTGATCATCTTCGAATATGATGCATTCATAGTTCAGCCTGGAAAGACGGGGAAACTTCTTCTTGAAAATTTCTGCTATAACTGCTACATAGTGCAGATATTTTTCCACTGGAAATACAACCTGTGTTGGTGAAGTATGGCTTATCCTCAGTTCAGTCAGATTTTTCAGGGTTAGAGCCCTCAAACTAGTTAAATTTATATCTTTCAAGCAGTCCAGGCTGATTTCAAGCATATTCAAATTTGGCAATCCAACCATTAAAGTTTCAAATAAATGAGATGGCAAGGATCCATGAAAATGGAGGGACTTGACGAGATTGGGAGTTTTGAGCTTGGGCAAAACAATGTGCTGGGGCTCAGGTATAGGGGGACCCACATTTGTAGATTTTATTTTACCAGCGTTAGCGTTAGCAATATTGAAATGTTTATTAACGTGGCAGCTGTGTATTCCGATTTCAGAAATGATTTCCGCTCCAGCAGTGTTGGCTCTGAAAGGACTGGTTGTGCGGATGTAAACATTTCGTCCGATCTGCTGGTCGATAAGATTATACCAACGTTTGCAAACCACAGCCGCTTCGCAGAGGTTCTTCACTTTTCCCAGAATCAAATGGAGTAGCTATAATAAGCAAAAAAACATTAAAAATTGAGTCATATTACTTATGTCAGTAGTCAGTGCTGCTGTCAGTAGATAAGGAGGAGTGATCAGAAAACAAATGGAAGACCAGTACTTCATCTGATAAATCATTCATTTCAGCTTTCCCTGTAATCTGAGTTTTAGCTTTCCCTGTAATCTGAGTTTCAGCTTCAGCTTTTCCTAAGCGTGCGTGTGGTTGGTTTTCGTTTCCCATTAGGCTTAAAAATATATAGCTGATTGATTTTATTCACGATTTGCAACTATGCGTTGTTTGTGCAGCGAAGAAAATGTCATGCAAATCGCTTACAATTGTATGAATTCCAATTCCAATGAATAAAATTTTCTGTTTTATTTTATCACAGAATTCAGTAGAAGACACTTTTACACGATAAATAATGACAACAAAAATTTATAGATAGAAAATTTCGTCCATGGGAACTGTGGCATAAACTAAAATAAAATAAAATTATAGGAAAGATAAAATTACAAGCTTCTTGAAATCTATGACAATTTCAATTCGCATTCCACGTCGTGGTTGGTCTAATAAAAACGGTCACAAAATGTCGTCGGGTGACACTTGAAAAGTTGATATGATGGTATTTTTAGCTTTTTGTTTTCCATTCCCAGCCTTACATGATGTGTAGCGTGTAGCATACTATGCTAAAGTTTTCCATGAAAACTTGACCCCGGAGTTTCAATGAAAACTAAATTTGAAAAAATTGCATTAATTAAACAAAACATTTAAACCATCCCATGATTACTAATTTTCATATCATACATAATATGTGGTTTCGAACTTTGAACAGTCTATACGAACAAAATACGTACGTTCAAGTAGCATAAATACATGCATCCTCCATGCACAATTATTTCGTAAACACTCCTAACTAACAAGTGGACAAGCTGAGCATTGTTACGTAAATCAGTATGCGCTTCATGCTATTTATAATATACCTACCGGGTTTATTTATATCTTATAGAAAATGTGGACAGCTTGTCTTTGTAATAGCTTACCCTCATGAAAGTCTTCGGTCAACGCATTTAATTATGAAGCATTTTCTTGTTGACTCTCAGAAGAGGTGGTCGCACGTAGTCAAAGCTAGCTCAACGAAGTTAGTTCAATAGTTTAGACTTTGAGCAAAATCGAAAAGTTAATGACAGTTTTGTTGAAAAATAGATTGCATGAATTTTGAGTCTCCATTTTTACTGCTGAATAAAACTGACGAATTTGAAATCTTCAAAAATGACTGAACCCGTATCCACACCAGATAACTTTAATGCTCTTCAAAGTAGTACGGAAAAAGTTGATGCCTTTTTTTCAGTGGGAATGGCAGATCACATATTGGATGGTTTCAAGTCCATGCACCCAAGTTGGGAGGATATAACCGATTTTATTTGTAGAGAATTCGGAGAACCACCGTCAGATTCTGGAACACCTAAACATTGTTCAGATGACTCGAGCTTATCAGTTTTATTGGACCAACGTAATCAAGACAATGCTGCTAAAGCTCTTATTGAAACGGTTGCCAAAACAGAAAATGCAGGTAGAACCGGGTCTACAGTGGAGGAATCAAGTGGAAAAAACGACTTTATCCCATCTCCTGCCCAAACGTCTGCTGAAACAGAAAATGCAGATAAAACAGGGCCAACAGTGGAGGGATCAAATAGAAATAACGAATTTATCCCATCTCCTGCCCAAACGTCCACTAAAACAGAAAATGCAGGTAGAACAGAGTCAACAGTGGAGGAATCGCGAGGAAATGATGACTTCATCCCAATTCCTGCCCAAACATCTGCTGGAACAGGAAATGCGGATAAAATAGGGTCAACAGTGGAGGCATCTAATGGAAATGAAGACTTCATCCCACCTTTTGCACAAACGTTTGCTGAAAATTATGCCATTGAACCGATTCATTGCAAAACGGATTTTGATGATTTGGAAGTGTTCACTGATAGCGTTGATGCTGTTGAATGGGAATCAATTGATCTACAGTTTGAAGAAATGAAATATATTAATCCTGTCGCAGTGGGCCTAGAAAATGTATATGCTATGGAGTTAGAATTGCTTAATCATGACACTGAAGAAATGGAGTGTACGAATCATGTCGATCTGTGCCCAGAAAACGTAAACGCTACGGAGTCGGAATTGATTAATCATCACAGTGAAGAAATGGAATGTACGAATCTTGTCGAAGTGTGCCCAGAAAATGTAAATGTTGCGGAGTCGGAGTCGATTATTAATGACATTGATGAAACAGAATGTGAGAATATTATGAATTTCTAATCCAGCCCCAGTCTAATATTACTAAAGCTATATGCATATATATCAATTAAAAATTCATTTTTAAATATTTTAGCTCTTCAAATGCCCGTTCTCACACCTCAGGTACCTACTCCTCCGAATGAAATGGGTTCTCATTGGGTTAGGGGAAAACGACGCTCTGTACGACACAGAAGTCCTCCAGTAGGTTCCTACTGGTTAAATGGAAGAAGGCGGTCTGGGCGAAACAAGGAAGAACCCTACGTGGACCACACTCCTCCTGCTCCTAAAAGAACTCGAGGACGGAAAGGAGAACCTAGAAAAAAGCCATGCGGATATATGAGAGATCACTTAACAGGTAATTCAAAAAAGTGTTTAAACTTAAAACAATACCGACCATTCACATCATGTAGTATTCATAAATATATATTTATTATATTCGAAAACTTTTGTATTATTCTACAGATGAAGAGGTAGCAGAGCTACATGTAGCGGAAAAGCAATTCTTGGGGTTAGTTGGGGATGGCCTTAGTCAAATGAATAAACGTTTGGTTCACCGACTAGTTGGAAATATGGAGCCTGTCTATTTTATTTGTTTGGATAGCAGCGATGAAGACGAGGAACAGGCGCCAGAAGCTCAGCCGGTTCTGTAATTATGAATGTATACTTAAAAATAACCACTGACTTATTGACTTTTATGAAATCTCAAATTTTAATTCAAGAATTTATATTTACATTTTAGGAGGAATATAGCGTGAATCCCATGGACTCGGAATACTATATCACGACTAAATTGTTATTATTACTCACAATATATTAATTACCCGAATGAATTGCTCTAAAAAGTCCGTTCTCCGTAATTAGACATCTAAGTAGAATATTCTTTCAATTGTGTATTGGAATGTACCGTACTAAGCCTGCCTGTTAGATATTTTCATTGTTGGAAAATACCTCAAGTTATGAACTATGAAATAATAAAATTGCGTAAAATCCCTGTAAAAATCCTATTACGATATCCGACTTTCCCACAAGACATCATAAATTGTGTCTAATTTGTAATTTCAAACCACATTTTTAAGAATTGATCACTTGTCGATTAGCTGATTTAAATCAGAACAATGCAAATTTTATTGTTACCTATTGCATTGAACATATAGTACTCCTGCATACTTCAGTGTGTCACACAGCCCTCGTATCGCTGTAAAAACATGTATCTAGCACGTTTTACTTTTTATTTGCAAGTGCTAAAAGGATCTACATATATACCAAGTAACAAATGATGTGGTACCTACGAGCGCTACCCCTATGCAAAAAGTAACTACGCAAGCTAGATGGGAAGATGGGATGTTATGAAGCACATATGTGTGTAATGCAGTGCAATACAACCAGATACCAACTACTAAACTTACCCTTTGACAAGAAATTATGCATAACCACGCAACGCACCACCACATCCACTATCCAACCATCAAACAATGGAAACGGCTCAACATCCTGTATACTCGTCAGTACTCAGGTAGCGACTCATGAACAAAGACCATGAAAGTCAGAGCTTGTCATTGTGAGAATGCTTTTATGCGTGTGAGCTGAGAGCAAGTGCAAAAAGTTACGGTGAACCCTGAGAAATTTTTGATTTTTTGAGATACATAAATTATACAAATCCATCATAAAAATTGTTAGTGACAGAGTTGAGGGTATGTAAAAGGATTTGAATTCTACATAATTGCCTTATCACTTTGCTTACACGTTACATTTTATCATGTAGCATCGTTCCCGTGCAAAGTTCCGTAAATTTAAGAATTAAGGGATCATCATTTCTTGACGTTCCGGAAGTGCATTTTCGAAGTTTGAAGTTGTATGAGAATTTTTTTATAAATTCAGTTTGACATTACCAGCAGTGTGGAGAATAGTATATAAGTTGTGAATAAAGTGATTTAGTGTAAACATGTGAATCCGTGATTTGCTCAGAGATATCCGAGTGTAGCACGGAGGATTGTTGACTAGTATAAGGATCAACGGCACAATAGGATCCATAACCCTCAGGTGAAATTTAGTTTTAAAATAGAATTTAAAGACATAATATATTATTCATTCAGAGTCAACATCTAAATCTGAATCGTGTTGAGTGTGAAAATGAAGGTGTTACATAAAAATTAATAAGCAACCAATTATTCCTCACATGGCCATCTCAATAAATACTACGAGTTGAACACATGACCCAT
>JAHZNA010000814.1:0-45699 GCA_027743935.1 Sinodicranocentrus sp. ZH6 | reverse complement strand
GGTGATCTTCCCCAAAATTATACTGTGTTATCTACAGGATTAAAACCAAATCACATGATATGTTTAACTTGCCTTGCTATAACATCTGATCAACTTGTAACTGTCTTTCGTGGAATAATGAAAAATTTACAATAAGGTAAGGAGCAAAAGAAGTCTCCTCTAAAGTGTCATATTTCATCACGACCCAAGCACTAAAACCTAACACCAAAGTCATTTTTGATATTATTGCCATCATGAAACAGCCTTTAAGTGGCTTCATTTACTACAGAATATATTTTCTGCTAGAACATGTTGAAGAATTTACATACACTGCATATGTGGCAAAGGACATATCATATCTGCTCGTTAAACTCAACTACATGACAGCCTGTTACAGTAACCTTTCTCCCGTTTCTACCTATTCAGCTCATGAAGCCTAACAACGAAATTGTGTATCGATACTTTAGGGTCGTGTAGCCAAAAGCTGTGTACAGCTCCTAGCTTAACTATAACTTTCTTAACGACTTGTTACCAAATATGAGTCGTTCCCCTAGCGCGTGTGAGAAGTAGACAGAGCTAATGTAGGACCAACCTTCTAAAGGTTTTTTAGAAGAAAAAAAATGCATGGCTAGAGAGAAAAAATAAACTTTTTTCTTTTTCTAAGCTCCCAAGTTAGTTGGCCGGTCGTATCTTTCAGTTAAGAGCGAAAGACTAGAGAGAGATGGAATAATGAAAAACTTTTTTTCCTCTCTCTCGTTTTCCTTCTCTAACACTGACTTTTGCCGCTTGTGCTCTTTCGGATAGTTGTATTATGCTCTAGTTTCCTTTTTCTGGTTTTACTGCTGGTGGTTCTGCTGGCAAGCTACTTTTTCTAAAGTTTCGCTCGTCTCCCGCTTTTCATTGTGTGTCAGCCTGTGACTTTCTCCTTTACTCTTTCGTCATTTGTATAAAAAAAAGTTGGAGAGTAAAACGACTGATAATGTTGGTATGTTAAACATTGTATCTCAACGATCCCCTTATTCTCTGTGATAATGTATGTATAAATGTATGAAAATGGAATTTTTCAGCAAGTGTATCTCTTTCCACTAAGTTATTTCATTCTTTCTCATGTGCATTTCTGACAAGTAAAAAGATATCTTATCAGTAGTCATACTTTAGACTTGCTTGGAAAAGGAAATGGTGGAAATTTCACCGATCACTTGCTTAATTCGCCTTATAGCCATTTTTATTGAAACTTGCATCGTTTCTTCTGCCCTTGTATTGATTCTTAACTTTTATTTTTCCACATACTTGTGATAAAAGATAACTTTCTCTTTCGCCCCATCAACGTCAAATTTGAGAAAGAAAAGGAAGATAAGGACATATGACGGTTACAATCTAAAATATATGTATGGAAATGTTTTCAACTTTAGACTTTTCATAATATATTATGATGCAATGTATCGTTATCTTTATATAGTAGGATTATGTTCTCTGGATATTTTCTTTTTGTGTGTGTGAGAGTCATACGTTATAAATACAATTTGTACTGGGTTGTAAGTTTCTACGATCTTTACAGTCGCTTTCACTTTGTGGAATGACGAGTGAAAGTTAATCTTGTGTGTGATTAAATCAGAAAGTTTCATTTCTATAACAAGAGACCCTAAAAGTGGGAATATGGTCCTCTATGATGGTATTCCAAAGAGTAAAGTTGTACTCGATAGAAAAAGCAATTTATTCATTCATTCGTTCAGAAAATTTGATCGCGTGTTGTCATCAGATTAAAAAACAGTCATTTATTCCATTTGCCAATCAAACAAAAAAAGTTTTTTTTTGTATTTGGAGATTTATTTGTGTGAGAATTTAATTAAAACTGGAATTACTCATTCACCCTCTTCTAAAGCCACTCGTCCATTCGCCATTATTGAATTTAGTGAATGGAGACTAGAGATGAGTGCAGAGAGTGATGGTGGTGATTCTATATAAAAAGCTTTTTCTTTCACTCTGCATTTTTTTAGCAGCAAAAAAAGTATGCCCTCATGCATCAATTCCTACTGCGGTATGCATTTCCTATTTAACTTAGTAGCAGGGTAACATCTTCAATGAATTGTCGTCAATGTCACATACTCCCTCTGACATTTTATGTCCCTATATATACGTATGTAAAGTTTACCATTTCAAATTACCTCTCACACAACCACATCCCACACACAACTCGAAATTGCCCGCACATTTAAAATGCTTTAGGAAAAGTCAACATAAAAATGTCGATATAAAATCCTGGGAATTCCATGAAAGCTGTTTCTATACGGTAAACGGAATACCCCAACCAATTCTAAATTCCATTGTGAAATTGAGGGAAAAAGAGAGGCACGGGAGAATTGTGATGAAAAGGACAAATACCCGCACGGCTCATGAGGACACACACAAACAACTTTTTTTTCTTCATTGTACTCAACATACATCACTCACAGGGTAAAGTTGACGTCGTAGAAAATGCGAGGATTACAGCTTTTTAGTCCATAATGGGTGTGGAGAGGGGTCGTAAAGGAAAAAGTATTATGTTGCGTTGTTACCTAAGTGTGTTCTTAACTCAAGAAAACACATGGTGGGTCTCCTAAAACCTTCCTCAGCGGATTCTCTAATGGTTAATATCCTATCCTATTGGAACATACGGATATAAAACGTTTTGGTTATTCTACGTTTTCACTTTAGCTTTTCCAATGTTACAATGAGGAAGAGGTCAAACCTGATAATGGTATTATCAAAGTGAAAGTTTAGTATGCGTGGGTGTACTAGACTAGGAGTCTGTAAAAAATGTTGTGGTATGGATGTTGAAGAATCCTGTATGAAACGATTAAACTGACCGTTGGTTTAGAGAGTGGTCAAATTTCATGTTGAAACTTTTACTTGGATTGTTAGGGGGAAAAGTAGAGCTGGAGTTGCTTGAGTGCAACTGCAGAAAAAAATCTGTTTCACAATGTGAAAGTTTGGAAGGTAACCGGGTTCAAATGGAACTGATGGATTGTCGAGGAGCGGAAATATTGGGGACGAGAACGAATTCTATTTTATTGTTGAAAGTTAGAAAAACTGGAACCAAAAACTGAGGTTCTAGGTTTGGTTCAGCATGAATCATTTTTCCGTTGTGTAATATGAGACTTCAACAAGGGCAGGGAGGGAATATCATGTGAAATAAATATTATAGCTCAACCGGCTCCATTACAAACTGGTACTTATCGACCTCTTATTTCCGGTATACGGTGACATTAATGTATGTTTGGTACGTGAGTTGTATGTTAATTCCAGACTACTAAGGATAATGTATTTTCCACGAATCATGAACTCTACCACTAATAACTATGCTAATCCATTCATTATATTATTAAAAGTGGTCAATCAATATATAACAGTTGTTGAGATGAAAATTCATGTTCCCCAGCTGCTCATTAATCTACGACAATCCATCCACATTAAGCTCTACAGATGAAAGTTCTGTTGTGCGACTTATTTCATTTTAACCGAAAATGCCTTTAACCATTCCACTAGGATTTTCAAGACTTAAGCCTAACTTTCATTTAGAAACTCATTAATTTCTCTTTAGCCATTTGATACTACAAGAGAAACAGATTTCGTAAAAGCGTACATTTCCTTCCTCAAAAGCTTCTAAACCCTTTATTCTATAAAAGATTTTTTTACTATGAAGTATAAAGTATAATTGGGTCACCCACAATCTTCATCAATGTAGAAGATTTTATTCATTAAATTCTTCCCATGCTTTGGTGAAACGCTTTCCTCTCTCTCAAAAGCACTTTAAACACTTCTCACACAAGTACTCATCCACACGTGATACTGCATATTATGAGGTAGGAGTAAAAGCATTTTGTTACAAAGTACAAGAATTATCACCCTCTTTTGTACACAAAATGGCTTGAAAACCATCTTATTCTCATCCTCCTCAGTAAATAAGGGTTTGACTCTTGAAAAGACTTTAGGGTATATCAGGTTGGTGGCAAAGTGCGCAATTTATCTCAGAGGATTTACCAAGGTTGAATAAATAAAAGAGAATTCATTGTAAAACTTGATACTTAAATCAAGTAAATTCCCTTCGCTGCTTCCCCCACAAAAGGTGACACGAAACAGGGACACTGTGGAAAGGTCCACATGTCATATAATATATGTTCTCCATAATTCATGATTTATTGCTTTGTTGTACTTTCACGAAAGTCCATTTTTGGTAAATATCGTGAGCGTGTCGTGTGACACGTGAAATTCAACATAAGGTTGAAATGGAGCGAATGGATGTAGGCAAACGTGTTTTGGTTATTATATCATCTCATATTTTTTCATGTGTGCTCATCCTTCCCATCTATAAAATACAACGGTGGTTGCGAATTTCATTCTAAATGTAATGAGTCATGCACAAGTTATCGTGATCGTTATCCTCATCATTCTTCATAAAATATGTATATATATTTTTTTAACTTTCTCCCTTGCAGATAAGTGATGATGAGCGGATGTCATTGACGACAGCTGTAAGTGATGATGAGCCAGGAGACGGGGCCAACTCACCGAAAGGCTCAAGAAAACCGGCTGCCTCGTTTAATTGCACTGGTGCTGTTAGAAAAGCTGGGTAAGAATAAAGAAAGGACGACCTTTCTTTCCTGTCACTTTATTTTTCGTTTGAGTAAGCAACAACGAAAACTGTTTCCATTCCCGCTTCCTTTCTCTTTACAGCCAACTTTTTTCTCCCTTCGCTTTTTTTCTCTGTCTTGAAAAAAAAGTTGGGTTTTTTTATGGAAAAGGCTCGACTTTTTAGCTGCTACGTGCTTGTTGGTATTTTTCTTGAGAGGAAAATTCCTTCTTTAGTTTCCACCGTGTGCCAAAAACTAGTGATGGGATGTGATGATAATAATGGTGGCGCAATTTAATTTCAACATCCACGTTTACGCCAAGGATTTTCATTGCTATTTATGCTTCTCTAGAAAACTTTGTATGCATGACGGAGCAGTTTTCTCTTAAGTAAAAGGAAAAAAGTTCCGCTTGAAGCGGTTTCCGAACGCGGTGTGTATGCTTTTCGTATATTTATTCTGTATCATACTTATTTTTATTGCTTATCCGACAATGTAGATTAGCATGGCTAACCTTATATATATGCATATGCTAACCTCATTAGTTGTAGGTTTGTGACTTGATATACAAAGAAACTCACCTTCCAGATAGCTCCCTGTTTGTTTTTTATCCTTATCTTATTCTTCCATTGTCCCTCTAGACGTAATTTAATCTCCGGTATACAACTACAACATCAAGAGTGCAAATAACTGAAAATTAGTTACGAGATAAAGCCAAGTGCTTATTCACATTTTGAAGCATCCCCAGCTCAGGAAATGGAGTAGAGATGAGCTAAATTCCATTCAACTTTTACTTTAAACTTCAAAATGATTACGAGTGGTCATCATTTGAATGCCTTTTTTACTTTTATGGATTCACAACTGACCAAAAATGAAAATTTCCTGAATTAGATTACAAAATAAGCATACTTACAATGACTAATAGGATCATAACTGGATTTTTTCTAGTTGCACCATAATATACTCCTTTTCCTATTATAAGATATCAGATGCAGAAGATGCAACGTATAGACAGTCGTTTACTCGTAATGGTGGGTAAAATGCGTGGAATATGTATCATATTTATTGTAACCATGAAAGGAGCAAGCTAGCCCAGCATATTTTGTGAGAGCGAAGCCGAATTGCCATTTGCTAAGCACATTATCATAAGCCATAAACCATCCTGACAGGTTATATTGGGTCCCTGGCGAACCTAACGGAAGTCCTATAATAAGAAAAATGATGAAAAAGACGACAGAGGAAAGATCCATACAAAAGAAATTTTCATGGACTTGGAAGAATAAGCAATAAATGACTAGATTGATACGTTATACTTTCTCCCATCCAAGACAGCATGGTTCAGTGGTGAAAAAAGGGAAAATAAAAGGAGCAGGTTTTTCTCTCTGCCCTTTTAGGTTAATGGTCTGAAACCTTGGATGAAAATTTGGACTGGGTACGAGACACACATTATGGTGTACATATTGCATTTGTCTATTTTCGATTTTTGCACACTGTATTTCAGACCATTCTCATTTTTCTCGGGTATGAGATAAAATATGTTTTTTTCTCTAGCATCTGAGCTCGGCAGTGAGAAATGCTTCGTTTTCGCCAAAACTGTAGTTTCTGTCTCCTTTCTTAACAATACCCATATGTCCCTTGCCAAAAAAAGTATAGCAATAGTAGAACCCTTAGAATGGGGGTTGGTGAACGTTTGACATTTGACATACAAAATTTCTCGATGCACGATCCAATCAAGTAACTACCCCGGGTCTTAAGTAAAGCCATTTGATGCTAAACTATTTGCATTTTACTTTTACAACCAAATTTCTCCAAAAAAATTTCCAGCTAGTTTAAAGTTAGTTTGACAGAGCCTCTGGCATATAGAGAAAGGTAAACAACAATTTTACAAGTTCTATTCGAAAGTACATGATGACATAAGTTATATTTTGTTAGAATAACCTGATTTCATCTATGTTTCCTAGTTTATGCAAGCTTCAGTTTTAAATTTCATTTCCTGTGGAAAAAGTTTCAGCTCACGCTTCAAAATAGCTTGTCTAAGCGAATGCAACATTTCAGGTGTGCGACTTTCGTAAATATTTAATGAACTCAAAGTAACAAGTTTCTAGAAACTTCTTGTATGAATCTTTAATTACGGTAGTGTTCTAATTTACTACACTTGTTTGTAAAATGCATAAAAGGTAGGCGCTGTCATCAAAAATGTAGAGAGCTGGCCTACTTTTCAGACCAATTTACTCAAAATGATACAATGATTAACGCCAGGACGTGGCAAATCTTCTTTTTTGCATCAGAGTACGTTCCTAATTGGATTAATAAACTTTGGAGGAAATTAATAAGAAAATAATTAGAACAGAACGTTTAGCTTGTTTCTCCTTTACAAACGGTTTCAATCTTGACAATTACCACTGCTCTTTTAGCGATAATTTTGTGAAGAGAATGTTAATTTAACGTGCGAGCGAATCAGATTGCTTCTGAAGCTTACCATAATATTAGAGTGGCCAACAGCAAAAGTATAAAAGAATGATAAAGTTTCCACTTGCAGCGCGTGTTCAAGTGGGACAAGTCATAAGCACATATACATATTTACCCTTTCCAAGTTTCCTTCCAAGAGTACAAATAGGCTGGCATATTTCCTCTGACAGTATTTCTTAGTATCCTTGAGCATCACCACCAACTTCACGGGAAGGGCCAACTTTCCAGATATTTGGAGTGTATGTGTATACCTACAATATTTGCTTTGCAAAGTTCCCTTATATCATCATACAAGGAGGGGACTGGCAACCGCAAAAATAGCAATAGCAAATTATAATGAAAATACTACTCCTTTTATTGGATGATTGCTACAAACAATATTATGGCAGAGCTCGTGTAAACTTGTCCAGGCACTAGTTTTCCAAAGGACATTATTTCATATAGCCCATCACATTATTATATGAAATAAATGGGATGTGCATACACTCAAACACAATTTGGTATATGTGCTGTTGTACTATCTCCCAGTGTGGAATTGCTTTCGCAAGAGATACTTATAATAGAAAAGTAAAAGAAAGCTGTTCCACTTTTCCCTCGAAACATTGCTTTCTCTCTAGTCAGAACAAAAGGGGGAAATGAAGGGAAAAATTTCCTGTTGAAAGATTCCCTCTTCTGTTTCTTATTTACCAAAAAAGTCATTATGAGGCTCGGGAGTATACTCGTTGAATGGATATGTCTTGATGATGAAGAACAAAAAGTCCTATTTTTGTCCGTCTTGTGTTTATAGAACAACTCGTAAAATTTTTACGAAAAGAATGTAGCTCACTAAAAAAAGTAGACACTTGGCATTACGAAACATTGTGGGATTGGGGGTGAGAGTTATGCAATAATGTGTGCGTTGAACTGAGAGCGAATATAATAGAGAAAAAAATTCCTGTAAAACGCATTGAGCAAATTGAAGGCTGTTTTTGCTCCACTATGTTTGCTGAGATGCTTATTTAAAATTCTCAAATATAACTAGAAAACACAAACAAAATGTAAGTTGTCAAATAGGAGAAACTTGAAGCAACATTGCTAGTCCAGTAACGTTTGTGATGATACTCTTTTTCTCCGAAGATTGATGGTGTTTGCAATGATGAATAGCGAATGGACGTGCGTAGGTTTTTATGGATTGGTAAAATCCATTGGGAAATCACTAGCCACAGCATATTGGTAAACATTCACCGTCCTGTCCATCCACATTGTTTAAATCCTGTATGAAATCTAGTATTCCATTCATGTTTCCTTTTTCCATTTCATTCAGGTGTGGTCCCAATAATCACTTTGGTTTATAAACTTTCCTGGGATTTTTCCTTTATCAAATCCCGTTTTCATATTTGCTTTTGATATGTTTCTTTATAAATCTATAAATCTCTTATTGTACAATACAATCAAAAGGAAAATTGAATTTTTCAAATTTCTATCTCCATAAAAAGATTAGGATGAGAATAATACACAAAACCTGCTTAATATTGTATGGTCAGTATTGACTGAATTGAATAATGGATTACTCCGTCGGCAATTGTGATTGATGTCCTTCTTCTCCTTTCTATTTTATATTGTTGAGGCTATATCCTTTTTGGAAGCATTACGAAGATTGCATTTCACAAGATTCTTCTTACAATGCTTTCTCCTTTATTCAATCCTTGCATCACTTTCCCCATTCCCGTTGATAAGCTACATTTTGTAAATATACAACAAAAACGAAATGTTATCCTTGTCTGCATGAAGGGATATGCCTACTTTTCGCAAATATTTTATCCACTTTCCATAACATCAAACCCGTGTATTATCTTTTGCTTTTTCATAAACAAACGAATATTCCTATTTACCTTTTGATGTATAATCTTCTTGCGTTATTATTTAGGTGTTTACTTTTCTCTCTCCTCTCAAACTTACTCAAGTGCGTGGATTGAAAATGGAGCCTGATTTTTTTTTGTAGGGATGTTTGAAAGTATCATCATGATTATTGATCCAAATATCACAAAAACGAAATAGGACGTAGTGAAGTATAGCCATTCTTTTCATAACCCCTTCACAATGTTTTGTCTACTTCCATAACATGTGCTACTTGAGATATTTCAAGGAGCAATCGACCTCCTTTTATCCAACAGCACTTGTACCTCTATCCAATTCTTTTCTTCGTGTATTGTGCACAAAAAATACGAGTAATGGAATATTGTAGTATATTTTAAAGAAAAGTATTCCTTTTATAAAGAGAGAGAGAGTCTTGAAAAAAGCGTTTCATCTCTTACAAAAAATATCTTAATCTTAATGATAGAAGCACTTAGCCTTCTCAGTTTGGGGATAAACTTCTTTTTACGTGCTTGAGATATTTCCCTATTTTTTGCTACATTCTTCCATGAAGATTATTAGTGAAAGAGGTGAATCAATCATAATCATTGTAATTGCACTCATCATTCATGTTCGATTCTTTGTTGTTTTTTTCTTATGTCCAGGTTCCTAAGTGTAAAGAAATGGTTGCTCCGTAAAAGGCACCAAGTCGAGCTAGCCCGGCGTCGAGGATGGAAGGGCTACTGGGTGTGTCTTAAAGGAACTACTCTTCTCTTCTATCCCTGTGATGCACGAGAGACCAGGTAAGAGCAGGAAGAAGAAAGGGAAAGAAATCAACATTCCTTTTTTCTTCAACACAGTCATTCATTCTCCCACTTGGTTTCTTACCGTTCTCCCATTCTCTTATCGATTTTTTCTTCAAAAGAGAAAAGGGGGAAATGTATGTTTCAAGTGTTGGAAAGAAAAGTGTCTGTTAGTGGGAACTTGGGATAGCTGCCATGAAAGTCGTGTCATTCATTAACTTTGAGTCAGTCATTCGCTCAGTTTGACTCGAAGATGTATGCTGCCTATATCCTTCATATGAACATACAGTTATAGGCTAAAGGGGGAATATGTGATTTATGAAAAATGCGAGTTATAAAGTTATAGAGAAAAAACCCTTATAGCTTTCACATGTTCTTTAAAAGTATTGAAGGGTTTTGTAGGAGAAATGGCAGGTAACGGATAATTTACCCTGAGCAGTCAGTTTTTTCCAGTGAAATAGATATAACTTTTGTATAAATGTTCATATGCGATTATTAAGATTGGGAAATGGGGGATCGTGAGGGGAAAAGAAAGTTTACTTATCTCTTCAAATCTTCCAACTTCCGTATGCAAACTCTTGGCTCTTTATTTACCACAAAAGGAACTGGAAAGCTCATTAAGTAAAACGCTTTCAAAGTTCACTGCTTCCCATTCAATGAGTGACTGACTTTTTTGGTAGTTAATTTCACCAAGATATCTATATCGAGTCTTTATCATATCTCTTTTTTCTTTAGTCGATCTGTTGAAGCAGCCCCAAAGCATCTGATAATTGTGGATGGGGCAATCATGCAACCAATACCGGAGCATCCTAAACGGGACTACATTTTCTGCTTGAGTACGGCATTCGGCGATGCTTACTTGTTCCAGGTATGTCGTCTTTCATTACTCATTTCGTCTTTTTGTAGAACCAAAATTGGCTTTCTCCTTAACCATTTTATTATCCTCGAGTAAGTCACCAAAATCTCATTTATCCTTATATTTGATTGCCTACGGAGGCACATGATTCTTTTGTAATAATCCTTCTATACTATGGACGGCGGCACAGGTGTGGTCTGTCACAAAGGCTAAAAATATATCATCCTTTCTCATGGAATCATGTCGAAACCAAATAAGTAAATTATTATTTTTCTCTCGAGATAACCCAGACAAAAGCAAACATGCATGCAGCTTCTTTCTTCTCTTGCCAAAAGTAATTACTGCCAGACTTGGTATAATTTCCATCCTTTCTAACATCCACCTCCTCACCCAATTCATTTTCTTGGAAAGACCTCATTTCGTAATGTATATGTTTATCCAGGAGAAAAGTAATATGGAGCAAGATGATTACGTGATGATGCGTTTTCTATATATACCAAAATATACTTATTTTCACACAGTGTTTTTCTACAAATGAATGTACACGAAAGGACAAGATGTTTCTAGGTAGTTCTTTAACGCTTTCCATATCCACACACACAGTTTGAGCTTCATGCTTACTAATCAAAGCAAAGGCGAGTGATGTTGAGCTCAACCAAAGCTAATTTCCTTTCTTGCTATTCCATGTTCGCTTGGGTTTGGTTGAGATCAGTATGAGCCTCTTTCCTTTCTCCACACACTTTTCTCTGCTGACATTTCAAACAAACCAGACATACTAACCAAAGTTTCAGTGAGTACACACACACAAAACTTGTTATGCTCGCCCAAGAGGTACTTACACGTTTGTGTAGTTGAGCACCTTAGATTTGATGAAATAGAAAACAACAGTTGTTAGTCAGAAGGAGAAAGACAGAGTGGCTTAAGTTTTTTTGGATTTGGGTGTGCTTTGCATGCAGCTGTGTGTATTTTTGTGCATTCAATTTTGACTGTGAATTTCCCTCTTCTTTAATTCCCTTTTTGGATTATATATATACATATGAAAGATATATGGTAGAATAATATCGATGCATACATTGTTTTTAAGCTTTTCCACAAGAGCTGGAACTTTTTTCTTTCTTAATCTTCTCTCTCGGAATGGAAAGCGGAAATTTCTTGTGGAAAATGAAAAAGCAGGTTCAAATTCAGGTCACGAAATGTTCCACTGGCAGTTGACGCTCAAGCAGGTTTCGAGTATGTACCACTGCCACCACAGTGCTCTCCCTCAATCCTTGTTATGTCAGATACAGTTACCTCTTCTGTTTGGTGGCTACGTCACCATATTGTTTGTTATATGTATGTGGAGCAGATAAGTCGTATATTGTGTTTGGGATGCATGTTTGGCTTCATGTTGGAAGAGTATGTGCTTTGTTTTCCAATTGGATAATTGTGTGGTGCCTGTCCATGAGAAAAATTGATATCCCTTCCGGTTCTTTTATTTTCTTGACATGAGTGGTCAATAATATGCAGTTGGGAATTCAAAAAGTATCTGGGAAACTTGTATGGTCAGTTTTATATGTTTGCTCTTATATAAGCCCTAGTATAACGGAGGACACACGTAAATCCAATATATCTCTTTTCGTATCACCGCGTTATCATACTTCACAAGTTGGGAAATGTCAGTTAGCCACTTTAAAAACGAAGTGTCAGCAACTAAAAGCGGATATCAAGTACGTCTTTTCATTCTTCCTCTTTGAAAGAACCGCGGGAAGTAGCTTCATAGGATGATAATAAGGAAGTATTCTATAACTGGGTTTCCCTCAACTTTATAGTTTAGCTTCGTTACCACGTTAATGTATTTTGTCAATTTAAAACTTGACTATGAGGCAAACCGACTTAACCTAGTTTAGCTTGTTATGAGATTTTCTTTCTTGAGTTGGTGTCAAAACCTACTCCATGATCCTTTTTACATGTAACAATGACTTTCCCATTTTAGACAAAAAGATATTTTGTCTTTGATGTATTAGGAAATATCCAGACTTTTTTTCTGCTACGACAAAGTAGGGAAATTCAGTACAATAGTAGCTAAAGAGCAGGAAGCATATCTAGGCCACCCATACACTTGAGTTTTCACAAACTTTACCAGGAAAAAACTTTTGTGATTGTAAGGGCTCACTTTTTTTAGCCAGTAAAAAGAGAAAAAGTTATATTGCTAGTCATGAATCAAGTAAACGAAGTGGAACAAAGTGTTTTAAAACAAACTTTGTCTTAGTTAAACTGTAAATTGAATGATGGAGCACTATATTTACTTCTGTCTCCATTCACTTCACTTATGTCCCAAAGCAGATTTTCCCTTCTTCTCTTCCCTTTCCCTCACACGATGGAGGTTTTGCTTATGGATCAGAACAACGGAATTTTAAAACATTTTCAGCATTCAAACAATGCATCTTCTCTGCTATGGTTTGTAGCGGAAGTAGTTGCTGTGCAAGAGGACTAAAACGATTTCGAATGTTTACCATGTCGGTGCATATTTACATCTGTCATTTTCAAACATGAATAATAAATAAAACTCGTGTAACAAAAATACGTGACGCAAGTAACAAAACAATGTGGAAAGTGTAACGCATAATATTAGCATATACCACCCAAATACCCATGTCCTCTTGTTTGGTAATTTATATCATGTCTAGTGCTAGGCATTTGGCAAGTGTGCATTAAATAAAAATGCTTTATTCCTATTTATCAAAACTTTATTCGTTTAGGACCTTTGCAAAATGACAATTTTAGACCTACATACTATACCCCACCTTAAAATAACTACAAGTGCCAGACTCTTTTTCTATGGTACTTTTCAAATAATGAATCCAAAAAATCCAACGTAACACGCATTAACTTACCTATATCTTTGGATTCGACACTAAGAATTCTCTGCACGAGTGTGTTAGCACGCTTTTGCAAAAGATTTACTGAAAGGTGGTAACTGACTCAACACCCTTTTCTTATTCTTTCAGGCTCCTTGTCAAGTTGAGCTTGAGTCATGGGTTCACAGCATCCACTGGGCGTGTGCGGCTGCCTTTGCGAGACACCGCGGCAAAACGGGGACACTTCATCTCCTTCAAGAAGAGATTATCAGGCTGGATAAAGCCATTGAGTCGGTAAGTCAAATATTCCTATAGCATACACATGCATTTTTCCGAAAACGGCCGTCTATCCTGGTAAATTTATGTGTCTGCACAAAAAGACCCCTTCTTCGATGTATCTGTCAAAAACTGCTCTCACCGCTTTTGTTAAATATACACATTTTGGGGAGACTTGAATGGAAGTCGAATTTCCTTTCCATTTGCCTCATACATTTCCTAAACTGACTGACTGAGCAGAAGGGTTACAGTTTTACAGTTCAAGGAAAATGCGTTTGGAGATACTTTCCACTTTATTTATTTTTTGCAAGTGTGCACTTTTATAATGTTATGCAAAATACTGATAGATTATGTATTTATTCTACGCTGGTAGGGATGATTGTAAAAAGTCGAGGCGTTTTTTTCTGGAAAGATATAATATTTTCAAATTTACATATTTCTAGTAGGGCAGTATAACTTTCTCTTGGAGAAAATCAAAGATGGTCTCAGCCATGTCTCAAGTTTTCTCTCTCTTGAATACTGAAACTGTATGGAATTACTTCGCAAACAGAACATTTTTTTTTTCTCTCTCTCTCTCTCTTGCATGCTGCACATCTGCACAAGCAGATTTTAAAATTGTGATAAAATTCCAATCGAATGTAACGTACAAGATTCAAAAACAGAGTGCATGTGAGGATATAAATTTCCATTTCTTAGTATTCGCTTAGAAAGCTAAATCCCAAAAGGATTCAGGCTCTACGGAAAAAAGGAAAGAGAAAGAATAACGTACTTTGTTCTGTTGAGACAAGAATAATGAAGCTTGGGGGAATATAGGGAACGTGCAGAATTTTTCATTCTGTCACACATCACATTTCATACTACGCTTGTAAGACAACTAGTCGTTTGTAGGAAGAGACAAGATAGCTTTTACTTTTATTATTGAATATAGGGAACGTGTAGAATTTTTCATTCTGTCACACATCACATTTCATACTACGCTTGTAAGACAACTAGTCGTTTGTAGGAAGAGACAAGATAGCTTTTACTTTTATTATGATTTTTTATACAGGGAGTGCGTTTAGGCAGATAATAAAATCAGAAGGGTATATAAAACACTGTAGAAACGGGGTTTCGTATCCCTTGTTAAATACAAAAATGGACTTTACGCTGTGAATCTAGAATGGGAGAAAACGAAAAATGTGAGTGATGCTGNACAACTAGTCGTTTGTAGGAAGAGACAAGATAGCTTTTACTTTTATTATGATTTTTTATACAGGGAGTGCGTTTAGGCAGATAATAAAATCAGAAGGGTATATAAAACACTGTAGAAACGGGGTTTCGTATCCCTTGTTAAATACAAAAATGGACTTTACGCTGTGAATCTAGAATGGGAGAAAACGAAAAATGTGAGTGATGCTGTCACCACCACAAAAAAAACAAATTGAATGTTGTACTCTCTATATAATGTGCATAGCAGAGTGTTCTAGGATGATAAAAGGGACTGACTTTCTCCCAAAGAAACTACATTCACTCATCCTCCGTCGAAACTGCATAGGTATATATCATGGGGCTTTCTACATCCATCCCTGTGGGAAACTGGAAATTGAAATGAGAAACAAATTGCTGTGGTGGAATTCGAATTTGCAAGAAAGACACGAGTAATGGAATGTGGGTGTACATAAATTTTGGTTTAAGAGTCATGGAACGTTTTCATTTTGTGGGAGGATTTACGATGATGATTGCATGTCACGATACCTTACATGGAAATTTCAGTAGAGAAATATAAAAAATGCATCTTCTTTTTTTTTCTCCACGCATGGCTAAACTGGCTTGATAAATTAAGCACAGTTTTGAAGTGAACTCTAGCAAAATGAACTTATTGAGTTTATCAGTGACATTCTTGTCTGTCACCTACTTCACATATCTATCCTTAAAACTACTGGCAATCTCTTTGAGTTTTATTGGAATTTCCGTTCTGTAATTTTTTTCTTCGTATTTCTTAACCAAGAAAAGAATATCATACAGCTACCACATTTTTTTCCAAAGGGATTTTTCACTACATGGTTCAATGTTACATAGTTAGATCTCCAAACAGACTTGCTGAGTTGTTCACTGAGTCGTGACGAAGTGTTTTCCTTTTCTGGTGAAAGTTTTATCTTTTTCTTGGAATTCAACTGAAAATGTGCCCTGTGTGCGTTGCCCGTGAAGTGAAGCTTTCTCATAGTCTGAAAGACTTTTCGAGGAAGTGACGATATTCCAGATAGATAATATGCATGCATAAAACATACAAATATTCTTTTAGCGTTTCTCTCCAGTTATCTTTCAATGTGTAGAACAGAGAAATGTTTCCTCTAGACTCTGGGTGAATCTGAAAACTAATATTTATAACTGGAACCTTAGAACCTTCCCACAGAGAATTATAATACTCTCCTTTACACACGAATAAATCAACATTTTTGCTTTGTATCATTTTTCTTGCTCGATTCTGATTCGCCAAAATTGAGCTCAACTTTCGGTTTACTTGAGCACCTATAAATTAGGCTTTGAAGGATGAGTTTCTGAAAAAGGTAGATAGAAATGCGGATCATTTACTGCTCCCTATTTTCTACCATATTTTCCGTTTTCATATACTAGTTCTGTATCTCATTTCCTTGACCTGTGAACATTTATTAGAAAAGTAAACAAAACAAAGACGCACCTTTCATACTTCTACCTTAAAAGCTATTCGAAGGGAAGGGAATAATGATGAAGTGATCTTATCTTAGAGATAGTTTATACATATTATTTAGAAAATAACAATTTGGTGGGTGTAAGGGATTAATTTAGTTTGTTTGAATTAATGATTTGAATATGCGTAAATAAGCTTAAGTTTCGTATGAAAATAAACAAATTAAAAAACTAATTGCTCATTTGTTAATAAATAGGATGGAAAGTTGCGTCACATGGCAGAATTACAAAGATCAGTCGTCGCTGATCCAGAAACGCGCCAACAACTTGCACAACAGATTGCAACATGGGAGGAAAATATCGAGAGATTACACTGCGAGCAGTTCCGTTTGCGATGTTACATGGCATCCCTTCAGGGAGGAGAGTTGCCCAATCCTAAGGTAAATCCATATACGACTGTTTAAATGTTAGCATACAAATATCGGGTTGAAGGCAAACTTAATTTTATTCTTCTAAATTTAACTTTTCCAGAGCTTGCTATCTCACGTGTCGAGAACAACAAAGAACACGCTCAATCGCCTAGGAGTGTTCACGGTGTCGTCATTCCACGCATATGTTTGTGCTAGGAGCCCTTCCCTTTTGAGTAATTTATTGGCAGGTCGAGGAGCAACCAAGCGTAGAGCTCCCCTCCTATCTCGCTCAAATAGCGCCTCTTCCAGACGCTCCCTTCATATTTCCTCTTCCGAACGGGAAAATGAACGAACTGCGAAAATTTCCCTACCTGATAATCAAGTAAGGTTTTGGTTCTCTTTATTCTTTACATGTTTTGTCATAATGATACAAAGTAGTCCATTGTGATCCACAATATTTCCAGAAAATAGTTTTGATTGAACTGGCAATATTAGTATGGCACATTTGATCCTATTATAATTCACGTCTGGTTGGCTCTAAATACACAAGATGATAGCTCATGTGAAGTTTCCTCTTTTATCCTTTCTTGGCATCCATGTTTTATTATTATCATGCAGTGTATTTATGCATACATAGCAAATCTTGCAGATAGGACTTCTATTCCAAGATATTCACAGTGTGAGTGAAGATGACATTTTTAAGTGTCAAAATTCACCATTTACTTTCATGACTTTTTGGCTGAGTAAAGATGATATGAAACGTGAAATGTTTAGCAGAGGATTTTTTGCCTGGAAAAGTAATAGTCATCGTTTATGCTCAACATGCAACAAAACGGTTATAATGGCTTTTTCTATACACTTCTCATGAAAAATGTTTGGAGTGAGTGCGACGTAATAATTATGATGAAGCATGAATTCAATATTAAAAACAACTCACAATGATAACATCAAAGTAATATGAAAGTAAATCAGACTTGAAAGAAAAATTTGTAAAGGACCTTGTATAAAACATAACCATTTCCAAAAAAAGTATCAAACTGGGTTGTAATAAATAATGCGCATTTTTTATCTACCTACAAACAGGTCGTTACGGTTCCACTGAAGGATGCTATGTCAGTTGAGGAATTCCTCGTTAGTGCATGCGCTCGAAAAGGACTCGCTCCAATGGAGCATTTTGTTCGTGTGAAAAAGCGACGTGACCTTCCTGATACGAATTATTTTGTCCCACATCGTAGTGATCTGATTGACACATACGTAAGTGAAATTTAACTCGTTAGAAATCCAACCAGTTGGCTATAAAAGAGTAATTTTTATAACTGCACTTTTTTGCGGATATAACTATGTGCTCATAGCTTTTCAACTTTTTTGTCAATGGCATATTTTTTATGAGTGTTGTAAAACCTTTTCTTTGTTCCAATCCCAACTATTACACTCATCATAACTATGCCAGATATTATTATAACCAGCCAAGTCCGGCTCTCTAGTCTACCTTCCCTATCTTTGGAATAACAATAATACCAGATTGTCTCTTACTTTCTTTATTTTACGACAGCTCTCAACCCACGAAGTGGTAGAAGTACGGGCGAAATTATTATACCAAGTTGAGTTGTCTCGGAGCTCATTAGACCAAATGTGGGGCTTTAGTGTTGAGGCTGAACTTGTGGAGAATGCAGACCGACAAGATGAATTGTGCTGTTATGTCAGTCGTGTGGAGGAGAGAAGTGTAGCCATGAGTAATGGTAATAGTGTGTACTTTTTCTTTCCTTCTTTAAAACAAGTTATAGTAATAAGATAAAAATATATTATGCATTGTTCCTCGCATATATCCCACTTCTTCCTCATCCCTCTCCTATATTTTTTATATAACCGCAAACAATTGTAATAGTCATCTCACCCCTTTATTCCCTCAATAATCCTTCCTTTCACCGCTACCTTTATGGCGACAAACACCGCACAGTCATCGTCGTAACGTTCACCATCGTTGAAACACGGCCAAAACCACTTTTGGACCGAGTTACCCGACGAAACATGACGGTGTGCACTTAAATGCATAAACATATTGTGCTCTGGAGAAAGTAGAAAGGTGCATTAATTTTCCAGTCTATATTATCACTCTGGATAGCGAATTATATACTATTTTGCCCATTTTTTGGCCATGATTAGAGTTATGAGTGTTTATTCCTTACAAAATTCCTTCCCACTTCATGTGACTCTATAGAGAGGAGTAGATTAAAATGGGAAAATCTTCAATTTTATTGCCGTCTCTCCTTTTCACCAACGCGTTATCATCCAATACGCGACTATGAATTAAAGAGGAAAGAAATAAGATGGAAGAAAAGCAGAGGAGAAGGATTGTTTGCAATTAAAGCCAGAGTTCACTTTGCCCTTCCACGTTCCACGACTCCCAAAGCTCCAACTCGTCCAACTGGATCCCGTCCATTGCTAAATGGAGGAATGAATCTGGCTAATTTTCATTTTCATCCTGTATTTGTGCATGTGTTATCCAAAACGCAAACTAAAAGCAGAGAGTGGAACTAATAAACTGGCGCAGCATGCTATAGAAAATGAACTTCTAGCCGAGTCTGGAGCTGGAGTATTATCATTACAATTATTTACGCTGATGGCTTGGAAATGAAAAGTGGAGTGAATCGTATTGGGAGATGGGAAATGTGAGAAAGGAAACTCGCAGAGAGAGATTGGTACAACTGCATTTACAAATGAGACGAGGAGTGCAGTTGGAGTTTAGATAACTTAGCCGATTTGTAGGTATATTTATAGGGATGGAAAATTTACACCCATTCCAATCTTTAACAGACTTTGTTAGTCGCAGATGGCCCACATCTCCACAATGCCTACGCGAATCGAATCCTATGTGTAGATGTACGTTCACTAGGAAGTAGATTTCCGCTTGTGACCACTAGTCCATTTCATCTCGTAGATTTTCTTGTTGTGCAAAGTCTGAAAATACTTTAGGTTTTCCCGTTATTACCAAACGCACGCCGGATTCGGTTGCTTTTCTCATGTTTCTTTGAACTACAGAATATTACCATTTGAAATCTTGCTATTGGGTTAGAAAGGAAGAAAAGGAAATTTGTAGAAAAGGGAAAGAGAAAATGAAATTGTTTTCGTGACTTATAGCGGCACAGAGGAAATTGTGGAGTAAACACGTCAAAGTTTTCAGATTTCGTTTCGCATCCCTGCCTATGCTTAATAGATTTTTAATGATGTTTTTGTTTTAGGAAACGACTCAAGGAAATGATGGTGAGAGGATTATTTCAAACAAATGATGAAATATGTTTGTCCATCGTTGTTTCTCCAGGAAAAACATTATATAACTGGATAAAGTCCAACGGGATAGAAACAAGATTATTTTCGATCACGCTTGGAGTTGTCTGCGAGGCAGTTTGAAATAATGATTTTTTGAATGCTACTTCAAGTGTTTTCCATTTCTCTATCGTACTTGCCTTCCCATATGTCCCTTGCTCCACGATCATTTTTGGTCTGTTCATGAAACATTGTTATTATTATTGCTGGAAAACTCTCGCACTAAAGAGTACCGTTGTGCGGGTAAATTGGCATTTAGGAAAACCATTCACTTCACTCCTTCTTGTACCTGACAGCTGTCAGTGTGGAGAGAAGATATACACGGAATATGTATTTTAGGATAATAGTTGCGCAACGGCTTTTTTCTAAGTATGGCTTAAGCCAATGCTGTCACCAGCAAGCAAGGTAGGCAATACACCAAGTTGAGTTTTCCATTGGGATGTAGGATACAGTTATGGTAAGCGGATTTCATCACATTTCCCGAGAGAAATGTGAGCTCGAAAGTGGATTTTTAGGTCACCATCTGAATTTGCTTTCACCAACATAACCATCTCTATCACTTACAGTTGTATGGTTATCGTTTTTTATTTGGAATTTCCGTACCTCATATGTCTCCTTCAATCCTACCTTTTTCCGTGTACATTATAATCCATTCCGGATTAAAATATCCAGTTGCTTTGCCTTATATTTGTATTTTGTAAACTAATGAAAGCGTGTGTATCATGACTTTGGGTTGTTTTTCTTTCCATATAGGTATTATCAAGAGCGACGAAATCTTAGTGATCAATGGTGCCATAGTATCAGATCTGGATATGATGTACATCGAATCGGTGCTTCAAGAGGAGCTTTCTCTCTGTCTTATGCTCCGTTCATCAAGAACAGAGCCTCCCGCATTGGCTGCAGCTTTGGCTGCCGCAGATGCTGCAATTGCTCAGCTTGTTTGCCCACCTCCGCCAGCAGACCCTTTAGTTTTGACGGAAGATATTCTAAGTCATCTTATTGTGCCAGCGCCTCATGAAAGTAATTGTAAATGTGAAATCTTTTCTAAACCCCCATCTAAACCCTTTCCACAAATGTACTGAGCGAATTATAATGCTTGAATGATTTCTCAAATAGATAAAGATCTTAGCCCATCTGACACCGAAGAACTTGGAGGACATGCCTCTGGGGGCGAACAAGGTGGTCGAGCTTCACGAGCTGATTCGACGGAAATTGAATCCTTGTTAAAGGTAAATGATGATGTAGTATGTAAAAAAAATCCCAAGTACTATTCCATTTCGCCTCCTATCTAAATTGCTTATATTGCATGAGTAACTCCCCCATGAAAGAAAAAGTTATTCAATGCATGAGCATATCCAGCGAATAGGTTGAAGATACTCAAATTGAAACGATTTCTCCATCCCATCCCACCACGACGGTTGTTAATGGGAGAAAGGTTTAAAAACGGATAATGGATATACACGCCATCCTTAGCCGTACGGTTAGTCAAGTGAGTGAGTGCTTGAGAAAACGAAGATGTGATGTTTCACGCTCGAGTGGGAAAAGGATTACTTACAGGAGAAAATGAATCTCGTGGAATGCATGCTCCCCATCGTGTACTCGAATATATATTGCTTCCTCTCCCTTTGGGTTTTCTCCTATTTTCCATACTCTTGCATTTCGTTAGTGTTGTCTGTTCCGCGCCACACTTGCTCTTAGGAGTTGATTGATTCCATCTCGTGAATTACTTCACAGACCCATATTTTCCCTGGTGAAACAATCCACCATAATATATAATCCGAAGGATCAAAAAAAATCCAAAGCCTCTTTTGTTTGCATGCAATCCAAGTATGGAACATGGGAAAGACTTAAGTAAAAGGTACACGGACAAAAAATGTATGTAGTATAGAATATAGGTTTCCCCCCTAAAGCTTTTTAGTGACAGTCGTAATCCTTCCAGAACCTCTCGATAACTCACAGCATGCCTTTTTGAGATGGTGTATGGAAGAATATTGTTTTAAAGGCTCAAAAATGCTAACGAGACTAAAGGGGTTTAAGTTATTGAATCCGTTTTTTACTTATTCCATTAAAACACAGACGGCAGAGCAAGTTACAGGGATATGTCGGACCAAAGAGCAACGTTCCGGGCGTGGAGGTCACCATCATCCGTTGACCCATCAAAGAAGTAGTGCGGGAAGCTTAGGGGCTGAGTCTCCACTGGCTGGTGTTAGTGGCGGTAGCTCACCAACACATTCCCACGTTTCAATGGGTGCAAGAGATGTGGAAAAAACGAAGAAAGTTGTTTTGGAGCTGATAGACACGGAAAGAGCATACGTGAAGGTGAGAGCATGGAAAAAGAAAAGTAGACTGGATAGACATATCAATATGAAACTCTTCCGTACGTACTTGATTTATGCTCCAGTGATTTCACACACAGCGTCTTCCAGTCTTCTTTCTTTTTTTTAAGTTTTCCTTTTATCTTCAAATATTTGGCTTATTTTTTTGCTTACCTTCAAATGAAATCTTTCTCTGCTGCCTCTGCATATTAGCGTTGTTTGTCTTTTTACGTCCTGTTTCTCATCCGACATTTTACGCATGGACTTTTATTATGAGAACTTTATAGGAATGCCTACAAATACCGAAAATATTTTCATCTTACCAGTATATTTTATCCAAGTATATTCAACTTGTCACATGTGTTTAGCTTTTGGCATAGTTAGTGAGCATAGTAAACGATATCATGGTCAATGATCAATTGATATCCTTATCCTTCTGTCTACCCTTTTCATGTGGTAGGGTTTGGGACAAAATGATACTGAAAGATTGTGTGATGTTGGCCTACTAAATTTTTTTGTGGTTGAGATCACTGAATCGTAAAACAGGGTTCCTTTTTTCATACTCACACAAACTCTTTTTCCAGTTGATGATGATAGCTGGCTAGTGAAAGAAGATAGTGAGAGACAAAGGGAAAGAAGGTCTTTATAAATATCCATTTAGAAGCTTTTTTACTTTTTTTTACAGGGAAAGGCACTTTCCCTACATGAGCTTTCAGCTATGAGATGATAATACAAAAGAACGGTTTATATAGAAAGGAGGTACGTTAAGTTTAGGGAAATGGGAAGAGAATGAAAGTTGGGCCACACTGTGAGATTGTGCCAACTGGATCGTATATCATTGTAGTTTTTTTCATGAGACTCGACTCAAATTGCTGTTTAGTCAAAAGCTAGAGAAAGGCAGAATGTACCTGGTCAAGAAAACAGGGAAAGTTTAGAGAGGATGCTACTTTCACTAATGAAATGGCTTAAATCGAAGGAGGGATAGCTGGAAGCAAAGAAAATACCTTGTATTAGCATCATGCAGATTAGATTAGGGTATTCGTAAAGTGGTAATGTAATTGAATTATTTATAAGGAGCACAGAATGATTTTTTTATGTAGTTGTGTAGTTTCAGCTGGATTCTGTATTGCTTTTTGTTTGAGTGGAATCGAGAAATTGAAGCTTTATGTTTATTTTTCGAAATTTCCAGTCATACATTTGTACATATTACAATTCTTGTTTTACTTATTTTTCAGCACTTGACCTGTCTGCTAGAGCAATATCTCGAACCTTTAAGACATGAACGTTTTCTATCCGCAACGGAAATGATGGCAATATTTGGGAACATTAGGGAAATGGTTTCGGTTCAGAGGAGATTTCTCAAGAGTCTGGAGGCTGCGTTGGAATCATCCACACCAATTGAAGCTATAACGCATCCATCCGACTTCAAAGTAAGCAAATGGCAAACACCCTCTGAATTTTCAATTTCCTAAATTGCATTCTTACATGGATTCACTTTGCTGACTTGAAAAGATGAACCAAATACAAACAAGTTTGGAAAGAAGTCAACCCTTATTATTAGTTTTTTGAGTCAGCAATAATTGTTTTTATTTAAATAAGCATAACGGGTATTGAAATGGAAATAAGTAATATTTTTTAATTAAAAATGAACCAAGCTTTCGAAAAAAAATATTTTTTCTTCATCAGGGTTTAAAGTGAAAATTTCATAAAATACCAATGAAATGATGGTAATGAAACCAGGATTTGGATGAGTGGAACAATAATACACCTTTTTATATATATTCGTTTCAGAACATCTTGCTGAACGTTGCCTCAGCCTTTCTTAGCTTCGCCGATCATTTCAAACTTTACTCCTCATTTTGTGCATCCCACTCCAAAGCTCAGAAACTTTTACACCCAACCGAGGGAAATCAATCTCTTCAGCAATTTTTAGCAGCAAGGAATCCCCGCCAACAGCATTCGAATACCCTAGAGTCCTACCTGATCAAACCTATCCAGAGAATTCTCAAGTATCCTTTGCTTCTTCAGCAACTTAGAAATCTTTGTGACACGAATACTGAAGAGTATCGGAATCTCGTTGGTAAGTGGACTGTCCTTTGATATAAATGTCCTAAATTGAAATAAGATACCTTAGCTCCATACGTCCTCTCTGCTATTCCCATAAACTCAATCAGAATCCCAATTTTCAGTCATTTTCCAAGATTACATTCCATGCCATCCTGACGTGTGAAGCAATGCGAATATCTACTTCCAGCTTTAGTGGACACCTTTTCTTGCTGAATTAAGTTTGAGTTAATCCCATTTATTATCTGGAGAAGAAAAAACTTTTCCTTCTTTCTAGGAAAACAATGTTGTAGCAAGATTTTCCTGTTCCTTTACTAGTTTCCGTTGATTGACTCTAGCAGAATTAAGCGGATTTAGGCATGTCACTAGGAAGACGTCATTTCATGACTGTAACTTGCTCCAAGTTGGGTACGTAACTTTTTCTAGGAAAAAAACATTGCGACTCTTTGGCATTGCCCATGGGACAAGTAATTTTAGTAGCCGCGTGGGAATAAGATAACCTAGTTTTCCTCGTAATTTGATCCGTGTCTTAAGTCCCAGTGTCTTGTTTCATTCAGCTTTAATACATCTGTAGAACTTGCGATTGTTTTCTATTAACGGGAACCCATTTATGCCCATATAAAGGTCTAATAGCGCATAAAAGTATATTTCTATATGGGATATAGCCACTTTTCCATTTCCTCTCATGTTCCTCCAATGATCTGCTAATATAACAATAGAAAATTACTGGATGGAATGAAGTTGACGCGTTTTCCTTTTTCCAATCTTGAGTAGAGTCATGTCCATTTTCTATTTTTTTACGTATTTCTTTGATCATGGACTATTATAGTCCATTAAATCATTTGTGAATCCTTCATCGATCGAGTTTCTTTTCATCCATTATTGTTCAGCAAAAAATGTCATTTTATGTTAGCTCCAGCTGTTTTCACCATGACCATTACACTGAAGGAAAAAAGGGGATGAGAATTGACAGCTAGTTACGCACACTTATCGCCACAATAATGGTTCAGCAGTAATTCCTATCATTGTGGTTTTGCGTAAACTACGTTCGCTATTGTAATCATTGGGGACACTTTGGCAGTTTCTTTATTCCGACTGTAACATTAAAATAAATGACTAAAGATAGAGACATTTTGATAGCTAATGATGTTTCAATAGGAGAGATGTATAATGATGACTACATGCTGGGGAGAAAGCAATTTTGACGGGAGAAAAAATTGGATTTTTGCACAAGTATAGATGCCTCCTACTAAAGTATGGTTCAGTAAAGAAAGTAACTATTGTTTCAAACCACGAAAGCTCTATTATGTTAGTTTCTCGAAGCGGAAGATATGTCTAGCGTAACTTGTGCCTAACAACACCCTTGCATGCAACCTATGCTAGCATAGAGTTTTCTAAGTCTCCAAATTGCATCCACCTTATTGTCTGATGATGATATCGTAACGCGATCGTGTTGATGATGATGTTGAGACTCGTGTGAATAATGGATGAAAAATGAGAAAGAGCGGTGTTCGGGGATGAATGTCGTATGCATAAATCATTTGCATGAGACTGAGCACAGAAAGTGCTTATAAGACATTTTCTATTTTTTCCGCAGGGTTCCACATCGAAAGTGTCAGACAAGTCAGAGGTGGAGATCATCCGCTATCAAGTATTGATCCCAGTGTCAGAAGTGCAAGTGAGACAAATTGGAGACCCGAAAGTCCCCGAAGTAGACGTTTTAGGCTCCAATTACTCATGGGAATTGGTTCATTTGCGGAACCAGGCCGCACGTCGCTCTGAGAAAGTTTATCTTTTGTCAAACTCCACAGCAGAGTTTCGCAATGCCTTCCTCCGTAACATACGACAAATCATCCGGGAAAGTGTTCGTAACATGAGCTTGCCGCCCAGGCTCTCTGACATGTCGATAGATGATGATGGGGAGCCAATAATGACGACAACGGGTAGTGGGCCGGACGATGGTGTGGGACCAGGGGATGGGTCAACATCTCATTACGCCACACCAGAAGGGTCCGATCTGCCTGACAGACCTACATCCTCAAATGTTAATGCTCATCATCGTGCTCATCAGGCACAAACTTTGGGTACGAGTTGTACCACCTCAACTACTAGTACTTGTACTTCTACCACTTCTACTTCCACTACTACTACTACTTCTACTACCACTGCTCTGTCGTCCCAATCCTCCTCTTACTCTGTTCTCATTTGACTTTCCGAACGCACTACTAGTACCACCAATTCTACTACTACTTCTAGTAACCACAAATTATAGGATCAGATTTCCATATCAAGTTAGTCTTTACTCCTTCGGTAACAATACAATACCTATTATATACATAATTTACTTATGTATATATACCAGACAGACCAGTTTACAGTGACAGAAGAGCGAGCGAGGCTTTTAAATTATTCTTTTGTTTTTGCTTTTGATTATGCTCAATCCAATACAACTACGACGATCCTCCTCCTCTCTTATTCTTCCTTGGGCGTTGAATAATTCAAAAGAGAAGAGATTGCCAGCGAAATAGAATCCTCAGACTTGGTCTGACAATGGGATGAAATTTTCATGCCCCGATCTAGACAAGGAAAACAATAATAGCACACGTGAAACAATTCCTTACAAATACAGAGACACTACAGTAGTATATAATATTATGGAGTAGTTTTACAAAAAAATACTGCTTTCCCTTTCACAATCGCAAACCGTTTCACAAAAACTCGAGTTCATTGTTAAAGAAATATTATTGACATGATGTAAGTGGTAGTAAGTGGCGATGAAGGAAAGAAATTCAGGAGTGGTTTCCTCTAGTGAATTATGACGGAAATGAGCGGAGAAAGTAGTTTTTCGTAATCAAATTTAATTTTGTTCACTGTTGCCCTTTTCTATTATTTTCCTAAAAGTTCCTTTTAAAAAATACGTTTGAAACTTTTCTCATCCCTGTAAGTGCAATTACATGATGAGAGCATGTAGTTGTGGGTGGGCGTTTATGGGATTTTTTATGTAGTTTTGAGGCAATATAAGTGAGCCAATTCCGATACAGAAAGTTTTTCTCTTTTTTATACACTCTTGTCTGGTGCACGTGTATTTTTTATGTATTTTGTTGATTTGCATTGGTTTTACTTTCGTTTCCTGTATACGTTACTTGGAAATATATAAAGATTTAGTTTGTTTGTGTTGTCGTTTTAGTTTGGAGAAGGGGATGTGGATTGGTCGATTTTTTCCTGTACTTTATTACGTACACAAGAAAACTTTTGTAATTTTATCAACAAAATTGAAATTGATGGTTTTTTGAAGGGAATAAAAGTCATTAGGGTGTACAAGTAAGCTTATACTTTGTTTATACTCAAAGTAATAAGCATTAATGCTTGATCCTTTTCAGGTCGAAAAAAGCCCCCTAAACCTCCCCAGCGACATTCTGCCGGCAACCTAGAAATGGGAGCTGCTGGTAGATTACGGCATCAAGAAAGTTCCGACAGTAGTTCAGGGTTTAGATCTCGCAGTAAAACGATGAGTGACGCTGCTGCAGGAGTGGAAGGACGAAAAGATGGTACAGACTCTGAGGAGGGTAGAGAAGGACATATTTCCAGTGGATCAGTGACAATGCCAAGGGTCAAGGGTATGTTAGGCAATACACCAATTCATTTGACATTGAGCACCACATCAACCTTATCCGCTGGAAGTACTGGTTCAGCTGCTAAGCTTATACAAGCATCTTCTACCCCTGGAAGAAGCCTCCCTCCGCAGCCTCTCCCTGAACCAAGTAAATATTGATGAAACATATTTTTTTTAAAGATTGTTTCTTCTTTACAAAATATTGATATTCATAACATAACTGCTCAATCTACTTATAATCCAGGTTCACCAATTTGGAAACCTCGAGATGGTGGTTTCGACTCACAAACTTTACCTCGCAAGTCCGATCACTCGTCCGCAGAGCCTCAACCAAGCACTTCCGCAGCTGCAAAAACCCCACCATCGAACAAAGCTGAAACATTACCTCGACATCCTCGTTAATTTCATTTAAGTATAGTTAAGTTTACATCACGATATAAACTATAGCCATACATAAATATGCTTCAAGCTTTTTCATCATTTTACGTCCGTCATTTCCCTAATCTGGTGGTTGGACATACTATGTTCCATCATACTAATTCTTAAAAATCGAGATTGATCTCATTATTCAACTACATGCTTCGAGCTGCTCACCACAATTTCATCTACTACTTACTAATCAGGCTACATTACTCCAAAAGAAAAAATTGGAATAGGTCGTTTACCATTAAATTAACTTATTACTTCACTTACTTCCAAAAACTTATGATACTCACCACTTTACTACATACTACGCGTACTTCATGATGTTTACACGTTATTTATACGATTACCAAAAAAAAGCTTGTTCTCCTTTTCATTACCATTACGGTTATTGTCATATTGTCGTACGGTACATTATCAAAATGGCGTACTTAAAATTATACAAATAATATCAGTAAAGCTACCCACTCGAGTGTATTCCAAAATATTATTTAATTTACAAGGGAGCAGAGAAAAAAATAGGAGAGGTCAACCGAATAAACACTGTACAGGTACGGGTACAACTAAAAGTAATAAATTTGTTCTAGTCACACAAAAAACATGCAGACTTTTACTGCACATTATTTAACACACACACTTTTGTACAAAATCATAGAATGTTACTAAAATCGTCAACTACGACTACCATTTTTACAGTACGTGAGGCTTGTTGGAGTTGGCTTTAGGATATGTATATCCGGATGGGTTTCTGAGCTGTATATGTTATGAGATCAAAACATACTTCAAAAATGTTATCATTTGCTCAGTATGGGATCCAATGTATAACTATGCAAAAGAAACATGAAGGGACTTTGGATGCGGAAATTTACGAGAATTTTGAGAGGTAATAATGATCTGTAAAAAAATCGTTGGGGAATATGATAATAAAAAGAAGGATTCTTTGATATATGCAAAAAATCAAACGTAAATTAATCACGTGGTTATAGAAGCTAGCGGTCACGTTAGTCATGTATCATCAGCGTTAATTAGTATGTATATAATTATATATGTATATATACGTATATTACTCATGAAATTAAATTGTTCTGAAGAAATGTGTCAATTTGTCCCTTGCTCAAGATTACCGTGGAAGAAGGTGAAAAATTAAGGACAGATACAAAAGTATTTCAATACTATAACTAACAGGATTATAGAGATGATGTTGAGAATCTACTCTGTAAAAATGCCAAGAAGTCTATATATTACCGTGAGTATTTATGAAGTGTATTATGATAATAGAAATGATGTTGTATTTGTGAGTGTGAGTGTGTGTTACAAAAGTATATTATCTTATCTGGAAAGTGCTTCTCTGCTTTAATATATTATGCATGTTATTCACGGCTATATATATACACGACTACGGAGACGAATTCTTTAAGCTCATGATAAACTGGATCATAAGATAGTTTAGATCAACTGGAGTCTTTAATGATAATGATGAATTCTCAAAAACCTCTTTTTTGTACTACGTTAAATGCAGTAATGTTAGATAACTTTACTTTTGCCCTGCAATCTCTCCAATATTCTTTAATTTTTAAATCATAAGTCAGTATTGTTCAAACTAAATGGAGAGATAAATTTGCCAAATATTACAAAACAATCCCAAAGGCTGGGCAATTTGGTCTGGAAATTAATGCTAGATTTTGAATGGGATCATAATAACTAGGAAGGATTTTCATGTAAAAAGTCGATTCTACCTTTAATATCAGTTTTAAAATGCTCATTCATAACGTTATTAAACCCATCATATATATGCCTGTCATTTTAAATAACCTTAACTATAGACGATAGTGTCAATTCTCACTGCTAGGTGTATACTTCTACCTAATAAATTTTCTTCCATTATCAAGAAACCGCTTTACTAACTAAAACTGAGTGAATAAAGGGTAAATACCTCTTATTGTTCATTACAATGTATATCTATTTAATATCTTCTTCGTTTGTTATTAGGATGAGAAAAGGAAAGATATTTAGGGTCGTGTACATGTTTATACTTGTATTAGGTCGGTTTTTTCAATAAATATACAAAAGGTAATCGAATGTTCAAAACATTTTTAATTCGTTATCAATACAGGACTGACATTGACAAGTGCGAGAATGGTTGTCATCCAGGTTCGGAATTACGGGAAATGCAAATTGTAAAAAGTTATAAATGTGTATTCGACCAGAAAAGATACTGATATGAACATTGAACTTAAGGTAGGTAATTCACATAAAATATTGTATACTTGCTAGAGAGATAACTTGCTATGCACTTCATACGATACGGTATGTATATATTCGAAATAGCTGGAGCTCATCTGCATTTTCATTAATAGGGAAATAGTTTACGGATACGGAAATGTTTTTCTCATTTGTTTCCCAAATTTATTTTATCCGTTTATCAAGCTTACAACTTAATTTTAAATATACACACACCTCTGTATGTATTTTGTTTAAGGCAACCAATGTAAAAAGAAATGTCGAGTTTATCTTTAAAAGTAAGGACATCATATGAGAAGTGAGGAGTTGCGAGTCAAAACTATTAGTCAATCTGAGAAAAATCAGAAATGGTGCATAAATAAATAGTTAAATTTACCAAAACGTCTCAAGGTTATTATTATTATCTATAAATAAATGTACAATATTAAATGGTATTGCGTGACTATATGTGCATGCATGCTTAACTAATGTATATTATCGTATAGAATGAAAAAACTAAGGTCACTTCCGGTTTTTTCTTGACTAAAATTAACACTATAAAATTGTGTATATATTATGTACTCATCATATTATTGACTTGTAGAGTCTGTAAAAATGTCAAGTACGCGCTATCAATAAATGTACACAATTAAATCATTACATAGTTTATGCATATATTATGAAGTTATCTTTAGGTTAGACAATTAGCGCAATTTATAAAACAACATGTATATTGTTGTAAGGAAATGCACAACACGGTTGTAGGTTAAGATAACATTATGAATACGGTTTATGTACGATACTTGCAAAAATGTTGTGATGATGAAACAAGTTTAAAATGCAACTTTTAATGAGGATTGAGGATGCGCAAGCACAATTGTGCTACAGCAGACTGTGAGTTACTGCAAAAGTAAATCGAAAATGTTTTTTGTGGGAAGAACGTAGCTCTGATGATATTTAGTAAATATGTATGTATAAAGCTAAGATCACTCAAATGATTGATGATAAGAATGATTAGGAGGATAAAACATGCATTCTATGTACTTAACCGTAAACATGATAAATGAATGTATGCTTTTAATTTTCGTTCAAAGGAATGTTATTGAAAGTTGAGAGAATGGTTGTGAATAAACGAAAAGCGTGTAAACCAAATTTTATAATGAATTGGATGGAAAATTCTTCCTTTTTTCTCGGAAACTTGGCATGATCTTCAATGCAATTTCCCGTGGTTGACTAACACCATTGTTTCATGCTTGCATCTTTATATAAATAATAAAATTCATAAAGTTGAGCATTATTAAGTTTTCGATAAGAGAAAGTCTTTATTTTTTAGGACTCATATTCTTTGCATCGATCACAATATAAAAATACACAAGAGATTCCTACAAAGACTGGAAGAAACGTTCCAGAATAGGAAAGTGTGTTAATTGGGGAAGGAGCTGAAGAAGTAAAAGTCAAGAACAGGGTGCCTTGCAGATACAATACTGCGGCAGAAATGACTAAAAGAGAATCAATCAGACTTTGAAGGAGACAGAGCTTACAAGGTAAAGTAACAGAGGAAGAGGAAAGAAGAAACAAATAGTTTCATTTATAATAGAAAGGCTGGTAAGAAGTGTGAACAGTTAGAAAACATTCAATTAGGATAATTCTGTTGCGGTGGTAGGTCACAGTCAAGGGTAGCTTGACACGTTTTTTGCATTTTGGCTTTTTTTGCTGTTGTTCTGGTTGTGATTAGGAAACAATAACTTAAGGTTGTTGGCTAACAAATAGTTAAGTCAGCTTAAAGAGTTTAACCGAGGATTTGGGGTCCACCATAGGCGACTGGGCCAGCACCGTAGGCGACTGGGTGAGCTCCGTAAGCAGCAACTGGGGCAATCTGTTGACAAAATAAGATGAATTTGCTTGTTAAAGATTTGAATCACAGCTTGTATCCAAAATGTTGTTTCAATTCAAAATAACTTACAGCCTTGGCGTAAGCTGGGGCGGCGGCGTAGGCAACTGGGGCAGCGACCTATATGAGAAATAATTTTATTTTAATTCAAGATGCTCTATAGGGAAATTAGAAACCTTTTAGGATTTCAGACCTTGGCGTAAGCCGGGGCAATAGCCTTAACTACTGGGGCGGCGACGGCTACCTTAGCAACAGCTGGAGCAGAACGGTCAACGACGGCGTTGAATCCGTTGACTGGATCAGCGGTGTAGGTAACGGTACGGACAGCACCATCGGGTTCAACGAGGGAGTATTGGCCTTGGACAACATCTCCGTCACGAGTTTCAGTGGCAGTCTTGGAGTCTCCGGTAATTCCGTCAGAAACGGAGTATCCGTAGTTGTATTCTAGATGAGAAAAGCACACAGAACTGGTTTAGTCATTTCCTTCCCAGCTGTGAAATCATTATACCTATGTTGTAGCTCAAGTCAACTCACGTGGATGAGGATCGTATGGCTCGGCAGCAACAGCCTTGGCGATAACTGGGGCAGCATAAGCCTTGGCAATTGGGGCAGCATAGGCAACTGGACCGGCAGCATAGGCTGGACCGGCAGCATAAGCTGGACCGACAACTCCGGCAGTGGCGAAAGCCACAAGACCCAAGAAAACGATGGCCTAGAAGTAACAATAACAATCAGTCAACAATCCACGACAAACTCACTGATCAAACTAAAAATAAAATCCAAATGTTGGAATTGGCCAAAGGGGCAATCCAAGATGATAGAAAGATCCCAATAAAATCCAAACTGCACTCTATGCTTTCTCAAAACTTCAGAAATCCAATTCTCAGAAACACTATAGGAAAAAGTATATATTTTAATATTGCTTTTTTACCTTGATCATTTTGATTCAATTGGCAAACGGTTGTGAATGAAAAGAAGATTGCTTGTTGTATTGCAAGTTCTGGAATGATTTTCTGAGCTGAGCGTCAACTCTTTTTATACCTGGATGAGAGCTCCATGTGAAAGGATTCAAGTTACTGCTCAACAATGGAGATGACATGTATTATTCTTTGTACAATGGAAACATAGCTAAGGAAAATGCTGGGGTAGACAAATTAAGAAGAGAAAAAAGAAGAAATGTACACAGTTGCCGTGTGTATACTTTATCCCTACCTACTACTGTTATTTTCCTTCAATGAAATGGAGTAAGAACGTGGTTCATAGGTATACACACTACATTCCGTTAAAAGATTGCAAATAATGAAAGATGAGAGAGAGAGATGTACACACATGCTAGTGTATCAATAAAAAATAGCCACCTCCGCCCTATTAAACAAAAATTATATACACGTATGATCGTATAATGTTATCTGTGTGTACTTCACATGGAGATAATGGATACATAATATTACACACGAAAAGAGTATATATGTCGTAGTGCATTCGTATGAATCCAAGAACAGTTAAAAAGAGTAAGAGTGTAAAAAGAAGGAGTCTTTTCACAACAGAGGTTCCTTTGAAGTTACCTTTAATCCATTCCCACAGTCTACTAAAATGCATGGGGACTGGGCCAGTTTAATCAGCATCCGTACACTGTATAGCGGCATAGTAGGTTGAAGAAAAATAAAAGTCATCTGCAAGATGTGATACAAGCAAATTTCATCAAGCTCAATCTGTTCAAAGGGCTTTTAGTGGTCCAACAATGACTTGAATGCCTACATACTGCTTGTAACACCATCATCAGTGAAATACGTAACATCTCACATTTTTGTCCCTCATTTGCTCAATGATGTGTGACTGACTCCATCATCCATCCTTCCATAAAATACCCATTTTCCTAATTCAATCGATTTCAGTGCCAAGCGGCAAGCCCAACTATAATTATTACTGTAGAATATTATTACTTTGTGTGTCAAGTTTGATCATTGTTGTGCGCCCTAAACTACACATTGTTTGTGATATTGCAGACAAAACTCTCAGAAGAGTGAGTGTAAGGGAAAATAAACATAACACTGGGCTGGTGTGCAAGACTCATATATTTATGCTATTTGTCGCTAATCTTGTTTTGTATCACTATCAACAGACTGTTATTGCTCCATCAGGGTTCGTTAACTAATTTTTTTGTGAAGGAACAATGGGAAACAAATTTGCATACAAAACAAATCATCAATCGTTAGCTTTAATAGGTAGGCATTGAAGACTCATGTGAAGATGCCCTTTTCAATCGTGAAGATGATCAAGGTAGTATCCGTAATTATCATGTCGCTGTTGATGATGCAAGCATATTATATGTTTGTGGGGAAATGTGTAGCTTTGAAAAAGCTATTGGAATTTTGAGAAGGAACGAAATTTGCAATGAGTTTCCGTCATGGACGTAATGATCATGACAAGAGTATCAAGCTTCGGTTAGGAAGAACTATGAAGGTCCTTTTTCGGAAAGGTGTAACTAAAGTTGTAGTGTTTTGTGATTTTTATGCATCGCATTTAGAATACCGTGAGTATACACACTATACAATAAATTCGTTTATACTCCAGGCAATTTTATCATTAAGTGCCATCACGGAAATTCATGATATTCTAGAAAGCGCTTTCGTTATCATTTATATCGTATCACGAGAATATAAACTTGTATCAATTATTCCAAGACGTTATTTTATTTTTATAATAAACTCGCAGCATCTACTTGCAAATATGACGGCTTGCTGAAAAACAACTCAAAATCCAATTACCAAAAGTAGCAGTAAAATTTATATCTGTACAGGAGGCAAAAGTGTGTGAACAGTCAATGGTAAAGTAAGGGATTTATAATTATAACCAAGATTTCTGACTCGTAAATTTCATCTGCAATTTTCCCATCATAAGGAAACTTCTAAATCTTGGGAAGCTCGTAAATTGTTTTTTCTTTCTTTCTTAAAAGCCTCGAGCGTATTTTTTTATACAACTTGCTGGTCAGACTCTGCGTATGATGGAGGAACAAGAATAAACAAAATAATAATGATTGATGAAACAATTAGCCAGTTTTTAATACAGAAAGTTATTCACTCCTGATACTGTTTTCATACTAATAACACGTGACCTGACCTTTGCCCTTGAAAATTATTTCAACTAGCTATACCGCTTTTAAGTTAATATCCAACCTCCAAGATATCCTTGTAGCAATCATCAAAAGTTTTATTTATTTTACAATTCCCTATAATGCCTAGCGTAATACAGCATTTTCAGTGACATCACGAATGAATGCGAAAACTTAAAAAAGGGACATGTCACGTCTCACGTCACGCCAGTCTTAATAACAGACAGGTTTGCAAGAGTTATTGCAGTTTTGTTGATTTGATAGAAATCAATAGTAGCTGCATAATATTCAGCATACAACGAAGTATGTAAATGCATAGCATGTACCTAAATTGCAATAATGCATAAGATATTATGCCATATTCCTTGTCTGGGTAGACTGCTCAATCGTGGACTTGGACTATTGACTCATTTTCGATTATTAAAAAAAGCTAATTTAGTGGGTCATTGGTTGAATAAATGAAAAACAAAATCTTGTTGTTTCGTTAGGCATACAAACAGGGACCTACAAAAAGGCCCTGCCGTGCTATGTTAATTCTGCTAGAATCTCTTGTCTACTACGTCAAAGTAATCTTAAAGCTGAAGGTCGTCATTGACAGCTTATTCATGGATCATTGTATCATCATACAAAAAAAATCAACTCTAGCCAAATATTGATCTATTCAATCCAACCTCCCTGATTGCGTTTCATTGATTACGATAATAGCCATCAGGTCAATTACATGATTTAGCAGTTAAACGTCGTTAAATATTCAGATAGAGACTAAATGAGGCTCCTACGAAGGCTTGGTAGATTTCTAATGTCGATTCGGCAGTATAACATCGTGAACAGTTTTTGGTCTGTCGAGATGCAACATGCAAGGCATGTTTTCAAAAAAAATGCTAGCGAATGCCTTTTTTATAACTGAACTAGAAAATCCCTTAGGTATTGATATCGATCTTCTTAATTATTCCCTTTATATACTTGACAGAGAATGACACGACATGCACTGTTAAATTGCATAAAAAATTAAAAAAGTAACTTTCCTCCAATTCAAATCACTCGCTTTTCCACTTCAAGAACAAAAATTTCGTAAAAATTGACATATTGGGGATTCCGATATGATATATGATCACGAGAGCCGGCTCTGTCTGAGAAATGATGCATTATCAATTATTATTTAAGACATTACGCAATTAAGATCAGCTCCAAAGCCGATTCATGGTAAATCTACCCACCCAATGTTGACGCAGTCGATCCTAATCTTTTTGTGTTAACAGTATAACAATTTATCGTCATTATCTCAACGTGTCCCACGTACGTGCTCATTATTTTCCTCCCATTTAAAAGACGTGCTTCATTCATAACACATAAGTATATTCCGTACGTTGTTTATCTGCACTTGCAACAACAGTCCGCTGCTCCCTTCCATTCCATTAATAATAGATAGGAGGAAAGACATATCACCTTATACAGTCATGTGGATATATGTCTATGAAAATTTGTATTCCAATTGAAGATGCAATTTTAATCTGTAAATCATCCCGTCGAACCTCTAAGGTCTGACCAGTAACAAGACAGCTTGAGCCACACCGCGTTACCCATCTTATTATTTATGACTATTTCTTGAGAAAATGCAAATATTCAATATTGAATGTTTAAGTTGGCTGGTTGATTGCGCACTACTGCTTTAAGCTTTCAAGATCAGCATAAATGTACCTTTGAGTAAAAAAATCATTGGCAGTTTATTGGATAATTTGGAATAATGAATACAAACAATGTGGACTGTAACAATTGACAGACTGATCACCTTCTATCTTGAGATCCCATTTGAATATCATCAAAAAGAAGATCAGACTTTCATTGAGCTTAATTAATTACCAATAAAACACTACAAGTTGAATGCCCAGCCTTACAATAAACGACTACCACTTTATGGGTTATAATCGGATGAAAATATAAAAGTAATAAAAAATTCAACTTTTTTTGCTTGTGTGTGATTTTCTCGAGGCTTGTTAAAGGTGAACTCCAAATTGGCAGAATAATTTATGACTCTATGATATTTCGACATTACTTAAAATAAAAGTCGATATGCGTGACCTGAGCAGTGCATACCTTATCAACGATAGAGTTATGTTTGAACCCTAACAATTACAATTAACAAATTAAATACCATCCTTAAATCAATTTTTCATGGATTGCCTTGCTCTATCGCCCGTAAAATGACTTAACTCGAATACTGCTAACCTACTTGCTGGGTGTTGGTGTGATATCACCCTGATGACTGATTGTTTTTAGTGGCACATGCGTAATTGACTAATTTACAGTCAACTTAACTACTAGTTGTAGCAGTTGAGCGTGGTAGCATGAAACAAGTGACGCGAGGTCTGGTATACCTCATACGGAGAAGAAGCAAGAAAAAAAGGGTTAATTGTGTTTGCTAGCAAGTTTTACCTTGTCGATGTTCATTCCTGTAACTTTTGAAAAACATGAAATTCGTGATTAAGCCTTAAAAAGCCAAACCCAAAAAGTGCCTTCGTCCTGGTCCTCCTCCTCTCTTCATTTTGTTCTCTGCTAAAGTGTTGCATAAAGTAAAAGAGATATACAAATATTGCCCTCCTAAGGATTATATAGTTTATAATCACTAAAAAGGATCTAACAACACAGTGCTGGCAACCACTAGCAATCATACACTCTCACCTTTCAATATTTTCAATTTTATTATGTCACGAAATGTGAATTCATCCTTCGATCCTTCTAAAAAAAGAAGAAAAATATTTGCATGATAATGAGCACGTCAAGTGTTTGCAGGTGCAATGCAAGTGCACTGACGGCTATGAATCTTTGAAAAGCTATATCGAGACATTTTATCTTATCGATCTACTTTTCTATTTTCATTCCCTTTTAGTTTCATTTTAACAGGGATGATGCAAATGCAGAGCACAATTAACCCCAACTATAGTGAGCTTGTGTAGATTGTAGTGAGTTTGAGTTTTGTTTTGTGAATCATGCATCCAACCTGCCAGTGGACTCCATTCTGCTGCTTCTGATGCAATATTCAATAATGTCCATCATCAAAAGGGGTTTGACTGACTTCTTAGCAAGAAGAATTACAATATTCGTGATAATTCCCTCGAAGTTCTAGTTTCCTTTTGCTGTGAATTAAGGATGTCTTTGAGCCAAAAATCAGACAAGGTGATATCGTCGTTTGTAACAACGCAAGTTGGCCGAAATACACACAAAAATACAAGACGAAGGCAAAAGTCAAATTGTGAACCATTAAGAATTGTAACATGAGAAAACAGGTAAAGGGCATAAACTTGCATCGAAAAGATAATTATGTCAATTATTGAAGAGAGATGCAACAAGTGCATTTTAACAGCAGATGACGCAACTTCCCTGCGCGGTATGATCATCATAACAAAGCCAGAGGTGTATAGCATGTAGAACATGCATTCACATGAGTGCTTCAAATGAAAATGAATTCGACGACGAGATATGTGCATTACTGAGGAATAGTTTTATACTTTCAAACTGTCCTCTTTCTAACGAGGTAATACTGACCGTTTGAGTGTTTGCTCTGTTGGTGGTGATGTCGATGTTTAATGTACCATTTAAATTCTCTCGATATGAGGCACGCACAGTACATTTACGCCGACAAGTGAGCAAGGCATGTAGGCTTCAAGAATCTTGAATCATTAATTTTTTTATCAATCTTCAATTCAAAGCTTATTGAAGACAAGGTAAAACGATAATTTCATCAAGGTGGGTTGCACTATGGTGCAGTCAGGATAATCGTCGTGATAATGATGCATGATGAAGCTACATCAGAGGGATATATGGTTTTGAAATCGAAGGAGGAAAATTTAGGTAAAATCCTTAAAACTCTAAAAAGATACTTTGTGGTGAAGTGCTTTAATGTACCTGTATCAGGAAGTGCACTGCACACGAATTTTGCATGCATATATTTAATGGACAGTTTTGTACGTTTCACCTTTGCAGGAGGAATCACGTTGAAAACATAGCTTTTGACCGTTTCTGACAACTACATAGCTATCCGAAATCCTGTGATCATGGACCCAGCCAGACCTGCCATATCCTAAGTCAAGTCTTGTAGAAACTGTCAAGAAAATTGCGTATGTAAATAGGTTTGCAATTTGTACGCTAATATAACCAAGATTGCTATACCCAATCACTTAGGCAGACCTCAATGTAGAGACGAAAGTGATTAATTTTTGAAGAATCTACATTGTTCCAATTAGACCACATATGAGTTATTGGCCATGTTATTTGCATCATTTATTAGCAGTAGGTAAATGGGCTGAAATAGATAGGATAATATTGTTTTGCATATGAGGTAAAGAAAGGTGTCTGCGCATTTGATTAAGATGTTTCGACTTCGTTTTTCTCATGTTCATATGGTTGAGGACTTGTTTGCTGACAGTAATAACTCATAATTACAAGTTTCACTGACAAATTACATTTTCGTTGAAATTTTCATTTCAGGTTATCTCATCACTGCCAACTAAAAATACAGCCTTCAAACACGCACATCCCGAAATCTAGTCCCTATTCCCTGCACGAAAATACTATTTTAAAGGTTTGGTTGCGAACAATTTCAAAATTTAACGGATTCTTTCCCTTTCAAAAACTTTTTTTTTCAATTCCAAACTAAAGTACTTTCTACATTTTAAAGTTGAATTTTTCTATTTTTATCAGTCATTTCACAATTTTCTGACGTGAACAAATTTAAATTAAGCATTTCTTGTTTCACATTAAATGAATTTTTACTGGTCGCTCCTTTCTCATTAAACATCATGTTCAAAAACATTAATAACTAATTCATGTATTATGGTAATACTGAAAATTCAAATATTACTGTATCATCAAGAATATACTTTGTCTGTTATGTGGGTAATGGAATTTGACTATTTAAGCAATACACATAATTTATATATAAAAGTCCATTATGTATTTTTTGTAGATATGTACATTAGTATTAGCAAGAGTGATGATATCCATTATGAAATGGTGACAACTTTATTAAAATACTAGGGATTGGGGTCAAAGCCTGCAAAAGAAAATGATCTGATCGACTTTATCGAAATTGATCTCATTCATTCAAACTTACAATAAAGCATCTTTTGTCTCTCTTTGCTTCCAATTTACTCAGGTGAGAAGATGCAAGAAAGAGACGAAACCTTTCTTAACCGCATCAATCTTTTGATATCATACATCATTAAAGCGAGCCATTTTCTTAAAGGACATCAGACATAATTGCACTGGCTACAAGTGTGTACATATACGGTGTACGGTCGGTCGTCATAATGGGATTATTAAAATGTGCAATTAAATATTCTGGTTGTTTTACTGATCCCTGCACAGGGCCTAAAGTTTTGAAATGAGAATTTTCTTGAAATACAAGTAGGTATTAGCATGACTAGTATGAGTGCCAACAGGTTCAACAACGTATTAACAAATCTCAAAATACGAGAACATGTCATTTCAAGGTAGATTTGTATAATGCAACTTGCCAGCTACGTTGTGTGAATTGAGAATCCACAGTGAGATTTTTCAAAGTGTCAAATATAGATTAAAATCTGGCAATGATATTTCGTTCTTGTTGGTATTTTTCGCTAATAATGACTTCAAAACTAATCAATAGGATAAATACTAGTGTATCTTTACATCGTCGCTTGATATGTCAGTGTCGATACCTAGGTCGGCAGTCGGCAGCTGTCATCCTTTTGTGAATACGCGTATTTACTTTTCTGCACAGCACAACCCACACGTAAACTCAAATGAAATCTACATAAATGTCACAAATCTTGGACAAGGCTAAGGACAAGCTTTATTCGATTCGAATGCTATTTGGTATTCTATACCGTCTTTGAGCTCTGCAAGTGATGCTGATAGGGAAAGAGATAAAGAAAATCTTAGACATGCTCATTAATGTCGTGTCGTCGTGTGGTCCTTTTACTGACAAATCAAAAAAAAAGAATTCGAGAACATGTTATTACACATCGAATCAAGCAGCAAAATTGCATTTTAAACCTTCTCTTCCCAACAAGTGATGCTGCAAATTAGCTCTTTCACGTATGCCACCTATACCTATATGCGCTGAATGCTCATTATCAATCAGAATCAGACATACAACACATGCTAAACTGATGGCCTTTACTTGGTTGCATGAGCCTACATACGTTGACTTGACTCACACACTTATTCTATACAAAAACTTGTCAATGAACTTCAATTTCAATGAATGTAAATACGCAGACTCTTTCAGTAATGCTCCATTGTGATAAAACGCTACAAAAAAATTGTTTATTCGTGGCCACCAAATTTCTTCCATACGCTCTACAAAAAAGTCTTTTAACACTGTAAAATGTTTAAATGGTTTGTAGAGCAAAAAAGAATGGAAATTTAGCCCTATGATTAAAGAGATTTGTTACATTCATTGCGTTTGTAAATCACAAGACTCACTCAGGCTTAGAATCAGCCGTGACTAAATAAACTAGACTTCTTTTTGATAAACTGAATGCATACCCTCACGTTCACAAATTTGCAAACAAAGAAGCGTGTTACACCCATAAAAAGTAAAACCTTTTACAAGAAGATTAGGCATGATTTAAACACTTCCTGAAAATGTGAATAAGACTGCAACCAACAATAATTAGGCAAATCTTACATATTTGTTGGCAGTGATTTTTATGGAGCACTTGCATTACATCCTATTTAGAATACAAATAACTTTTCAGCGGTTTTAAATTAAATTGAAAAATTATGATGATGAAAACATTTCAATTAACTTTGTATCCAGATATTTACTTAAACCACTGTTATAGTTTTAAGGATAAACAGATTATAGAACTAAGTAATTAGATACGACGTTCAGTTGCTCAATTAACAGTTTAAGTTTCAATTAAGTGAGTCAAGACAAATATCATCTATGTGAGTTCCACTATTATATTTTGTACTAACATCAACGGTATAAATATCAGATGAGGAAATACTGGACATCTTTGTTTATTATCTATTCATCGAGAATGTAAATATAACAAAGTAAAAAAATCGAAACGTAAACGTGTGAAAATCCCAGTGACTGTATTTATGTCAGCGATGACAGCCTTGTAAGCACGCCTTAGCCCAAAGGCATATCCCAATAAAGATCTACGATGCAAATAATTTGCAACATGCTACCTTAGGCTCTCACGTGGATGATGCATTTTGTTAGATGCAACCAACGGTAGCAATAGAACACCAACAAAACAGGGATTAGTATTTGTTGTTCTAGACAGTGATGCAAGAAATGCAATCTGCAGTGAAATCGAAAGTAAAAAATGATTACTGGTAAGAGGGAGTGGTAATCGTAAGGTGATATTGTATGCACCTCAATACCCTTCATCAATTTCAGATGATGCGGTCGTCTCCTTATGCTCATTTCGTATTATCATATAACCTTTGGAATGCAATCAAAGTAACATTTTTTCAGTATATAAATAGGCAACATCGTGGTAAGAGTTAATCAGACTGATTGATATTTGTTTGAAATAAGCTCCAAAGTTTAGCAGAAATCGGAACTGCAGAGGGTTTGGCAACAATTTGTAGCAAAATTTAAGTCTTAAATTTAATGCTGCGATGCGGCATCAGTGTTTTAGTGACACCTGAAGGAGAATAATATGTAGGCCTAGGTCAGTATTAAATTTTATAGTGTGTACAGCTAACCTTCCTATTAACAGATTCAATGCGCGATGCAGGGCTATAAACTCGATTTCCAATTCCTTCAGCTTGCACAACATTTAAGACTTCAATTCATACATAAATCTAACTTAAATCTTAAATTTTAAATCATCCCTTCTAAACATGTTAAATTATGCGTACACACGAATATAATCAACTAGACGCACCTGTCCCCCAACGGACTTCCTCTCTCTCTCTCTCTCTTCTCTCTCTCTCCCTCTCTCTCGGCACTTTTAGTTTTACAACAGTCTTCAACATCATTCACAAAAAGAGTCAGCCCTGCAAAACCAATGCTTTAAAACAGTGACATGCTGGGAGTGATGATTTAGCAATATCAATAACAGTAATAAGGATGATGATGATCATGTTCGCATTGTATCTCTGTGATTATCTTTTAAAGTATCCTGTAATAACCTAATGGATTTACATATAGCCTTATATGCAATGATGAATTTAGACTGAAGAAATATTACAATATATTGCACTGTTTTAAATAGACAGTTTGAATGTTCGCCGCCGGGTCAATGGAATTTTAGAAAATGAGTAGCTGTGTGAACTGTGAACGCTGTGATACCTGATATTAATACGCCACCCTTTCAATTCCTACAGTATTTCGAAATTTCTGCAGGAAAGAAACTGCCACTCCATCAGTCAATCATTTTATTTTTCAACCAATATGCAATATGTGCCATTAATCAGACAAAATCAAGACAACTAGGTGTGCTCTGCTGCACTGCCACTGCTTAATTTGGTGCATGAGGTGCATTCTCGTTAAGAAATTCCAATCAATTGAAAATCCCTTTTGTAACACCTTTTGTTGCACAAATTCTTATCACTTGGCATCATTTTGATCATCAAATGAAATGAAAAACATAGAGTAAAAGATCACTTAATTATCATATTCGGGGACTGCTCTCGTCGTCGTGTCTCTCGTAAATGCCAATGCAGCATCATTCAGGGAAAATGGCTGACTTAAAGACATTTACCCAAATCAATTCACAAATCATGATATGCGTTAAGTATATATGTCGCAATAATGAGAAAGGGATTAAAATTAAATAAGTTTTTTCTATATAAAAAGAGTTGGGCGCTTTGAAAAATGTTCAGTTTGCTTATATTTTGCACTAGGAAGAGACACACATTTTTACGCAGTCTACTGTAAAATTAGAACATATATTTTTTAAAATATGGAATCCCTTAAGGTAAATTTAACAACACGATAATTTCACATTTATCGATGTGTTCGGAAATCTTTAAAAAATGTGATTTGCAGGTTATTCTATTGGTGGCAGTGTTTGGAGTGGCTAATGCACAGCATTTAGGTTATGGGGGCCCTGCTCTTTACGGTGGACAAGTTGCCGGTCCGATTGGCGCTCCATTTGCGAGGGTAGCGGGACCACTGCCTTACGGATACTCAGGAGGTCATCCAGTGGCAAAAGTTGCCCCAGTAGCTTATGCTCGTCCAGGACCGGTTTTAGGCAAAGTTGCTAAAGGTAAATTTGGAAGTTCTTTAAGTCATCATTGTCATCACCATCCGGATTAGTAATTGAAAAATATTTTGGCAGCTGTTGTTCCAGGGCCAGTATACGATCCTTATCCACAATACAGTTTCGGATACAGTGTTCAAGACGCTCTTACTGGCGATTCTCACAGCCACACAGAAGCAAGAGATGGGGATGTCGTGAAAGGACAGTATCAACTTGTGGAAACTGATGGATCCCTTCGTACAGTTACATATACAGCAGACTCTGTTAACGGATTCAACGCTGTTGTTGATCGCACTCCAGTTGTAGTGGCGAAGGCTCCAGTGGCTAAAGTTGCAGCTCCTGTGTACCCTCATGCTGCCGGACCATTTCCAGCACATTATGCTGCCGGGCCCATTCCTGCACATTACGCTGCCGGACCAATTCCAGCAAATTACGCTGCCGGACCCATTCCTGCGCAACATTATGCTGCCGGACCCATTCCAGCACATTATGCTGGCGCAGGCAAACTACGTGCAGGACCTGGATATCTTGCTGGAGCATACTAAATAATTTTATAGAATGTAGTTAAGTGACTTCAAATATTTCAAATATTGTTTTTCCTTTTGACTGACTTACTTTTATTTCCGCTTATGTTTGCATGGACATAGAATACTTTTGCACTGTATGCATGTATGATACATTACATTTATGTTGATCTATTTCAAGGTTTCACCTTGCACATTTTTTACCTCTTGTACCAAAGCTGTTTTTTTCTATAATAAAAATAAAACATACTTTAACAAAACGTCATTTCGTGATGCCATTTTTTTCAT